>SKCR01026268.1:0-307431 GCA_019454045.1 Zanthoxylum bungeanum | reverse complement strand
ATCTCGGTAAAAATTCCACCTTTCATTCGAGGTCAAAACATATCGATGTGAGGTATCACTGGATACGGGACGTCCTGAGCTCAAGGCTATTAGAACTCAGGAAAATTCACACCGACGACAACGGTGCCGATATGTTCACGAAGGTTTTACCGAAGGAGAAGCTTGAAATCTGTCGTGCCATAGCCGGGATGACAAAACTCTCCACATAGTCAGAGTGGGGAGATTCAGAGAACTACGATTGGCTTGATCCCAACTCAGGGTACGTAGGCAGTCATACAGATGCAACCAGGGGAGGATCCTTTGGAGGATCCGGATTTGGATGATTGAGGTCGGCTCAGATTTTGGAGCAAATCTTCACCGAGGGGGAGATTTGTTGGTAGCCAGCTTGTACGCCAAAAGTTGATTAGAAAGGAGAGGAAGACAGCTGCTTTGCAGCATGCACCGAAAGAAGTTTTGAAAGCTGGCAACATCTTATGAACGTGTATGAGCTGTGTGTGTGAGTGCCAAACCGCGTGGCACTGTTCACGCGGTTTGGGCACTATAAATATGAGCATTTGAAGTCATCCCTAGTATCCCTAAATGTGTGAAAGTGTAGTGAGAGTGATTGGTGAGAGTTTTTTGTAAAGCTTGTATTGGAAGCTTTGTAATTCTTTTGTGAGTATATAAAAGAAGAGTTTTCTCTCAAATTATCCTCTATTCGTGTGTGTTTAATCACAACAGCAAAAGTACTCTCAGGCCTGCTACATAAAGTTTCAGTAAAGTTCTGACAGTCACTCATATGCTTTTCGTGGATGACTATTTAGTTTTCACAAAAACTTCAACTCAAGAATACATGTGCTTGAAAGATATCTTCGATTGCTATGCGGTAATTTCGGGATAGATATTTTTCAACTTCGATAAATCTTTCATAATCTTGAGTCCAAACACAGAAAGAGGAACATCAGAAGCAATCAAAGTCATCTTCAATAGTAGAGAGGCGTCAATTCACGAGAAGTATCTTGGTTTGCCTTTAATGGTTGGAAGAAATAAAAAAAAAGAGCTCTGAGCTTAAGCTGATATACTGAACAAATTAAATCAATGGCATGGCAAATTGTTCTCAAGTGAGGGTAAGGAAATTCTCTTAAAAGTAGTGGCACAAGCAATACCATCCTACATTATGAGTGTGTTCAAAATTCCCTGGATCTCTGCAAATACATTCAAATGAGGATGAATGCCTTTTGGTAGGGATTTACAATTTCAGAAAAAAAGATCCACTGGTAAGCTGGCAAAGGCTTTGCGAATCTAAAAGGGATGGAGGCATCGGTTTTAGAAATCTTGAGGCTTTTAATCAAGCTTTCTTGGCAAAACAGGGATGGAGAATTCTGTAATCCTTAAACCCTTTAACGACTAAGATACTGAAATCCAAGTATTTCAAGCGAACTCATTTTTTAAATACGAGTCTTGGCTATAATCCCTCATTCATTTGGAGAATTGTTCTTTGGGGAATGAGGGCTATAAGAAAAAGAATTGAGGACAAATGTGTGCCTTGATAAATGGCAGCAATTGGCTGCCAAGACCAAACCTGTTTAGACCTATCACCATTGTATCTCTTCTTACAGACTCAACAATCCAGATTCTCTTAAATGATGGAAACCAGTGGAATGAGAGTCTCATTAAACAGTATTTCATTGATATTGATAACGAGGTTATCTTAGGTATCCTTATCCCTAAAACACCTACACCTGATTAAATGGGATAGCATTTTGGCAAGAGGAGTTTTTTCTATGTCAAAAACGCATATCATGTACCAATGGAAGAGTCTCCAAGGGGTGTGGCTTGGTGGTATAGGGTCCAGGATCTCACCTTGAGGTTCTAGGTTCGAATCAGGGGGTGCACTTCTTGTAAGAGCCTGGGATAGCCGGTGGTTTTACCTACGCCGCGGCCCAGAATAGGTGGTTTAGTGGCGGGTTTCCATCGTTTCAAAAAAAAAAAAAAAAAAAAAAAAAATATGTAGCAATGGAAGAAAATAAAAGAACAACACTCTCAAGCTTTTCAAATGCAGAAAGTCCATGGAATACAATTTGAATTATAACCTCCCAAAAATGATAAAACTTTCCTTTAGAAAAGTTCCCCGTATGTAGAGTTCAGTATCTCATCTTGAAATATTGGGTTCGAAGAGTGAGATAGCCGATGATTTTATCTGCTACGCGTAAACCCGAAAGTTGTGTTTTGGCGGCGGGATTTCCACGGATTAAAAAAAAAAAGCTATCCCTACTGTTGTGTTGTGAGTGAAGAAAAAGAAAGTTCAACTCTGGCTCACGCACTCTTCATTTGCTAGGCTTCCAAGATTGGCAACAGTCTCCGAATGCCAATTCGGTGAGGAAATTCAAAGTAGAGAAACTGTGGATCATTCCCCAAGATTGCCTCTTAATCTTAACTAACAATGAACTGAAATATTTCACTCCATTTATGTGGGCTGTGAGGGGAGCAAGAAATGCTTTTCTCTTTCAACAACATAATACTTCGATCCATGAAATGATAACTAAAGCTGAATCAGTTATGGAGGTGGGAAGGAAAATATGTTCAAAAACAACAGGGGCAACTTGATTGCAGCAACAACAAAGGTTTAATGGAGATGTGAAACTCACTGAAGCAGATGCAATCAAGTTGGGTGTTCAATATGCAGCTTTGAGGCAGCTTTCCCCCTCTTTATTATCAAATCTGATGCTGCTAATGTTGTAGAACTGGTTGTTGGAAAGAGGAAGGGTTCAAAAGAAATTTGGTGGGTAATTAAAGATATTCAGTATACAGTTCACACTCTTAATTCAATTAAGGTCCCATTCAAGCCAAGAATCTATAATATTATTGATCGTAATTTACAAAAATGATAAATTTACTCACATTCTTACTCATATTTATCCCAACTCTCTCACTGTAGTTACAGTGAATTACTGTAGCTCATTGTAGATACAGTGAAAGAATTGAGATAAATATGAATAAGAGTGTGAGTAAGTTTATCATTACTCCGTAATTTAACTTAATGTATTGATTTTATGTAATCCTCTCTTTTCAACGATGTTATTCATTACTTCAAAAAAAAGGAAGTAGGCTAGGATTTTGCGCACGGGATAGCGAATTTATTCATAATTTTATTAATTTAATTAATAAATTGAAAGGGTAAACATGTATTTTCCGCTCTCCGTTTCTTACATGGAAACTGTTCCTTTTTTTTTTTTTTTTTGCGTACTTATTATATAGTATTAGTTTAATCTGTTCAGTCTTAAGTTGGTAGTAATAATATTTGAACCACACAATCAAAAAAAAGAAAAAAGATAAATTAAAAAAGGAAGCACAGCGGGCCCACCACCAATCTCGAAAACAAGGAGAGAGAAAACAGGTCTCGCTCTCTCTCTCTTTCCTTTTAGGGTTTTGCTTTCTTTTCGCTTTTAATTTACTGTTTAGTTTTAATTCATCTGCAACGGCAACAAAATCATAAAAGATTTGAAATAATGAAAAAACAAAAGATTTAATTAAGCGAAATGCTCTCATTTTCTTATCTGACAATTAGGTTTAGGGTTTTGAGAATGGCGTCGTTTTTAGGTTAGGGTTTGAATTTATGAGGCAAGAGCTACGTGTGTGGTGTCGTTTCTTGACTTCCTTCAACCTAAATCTTAATCAATAATAAACTAAAGCTTTGAGTATTGTTTTAGGGTTCTGAAAATAAGGTGGCGTTGGGTTGGAAAAAGTTGAATTTTTAATAAGAAATGGGTGTCAAACATTGATAAACCCAGCCAGGGGCGGGTCAACCCGTACCCGTTGGAAAAAATTCCCCAACACAGTGAGTTGGATTTAGTCAACCTGCAGTGGTTGTGGGTTAGCGTAAGTTGCGAGTTAGTGCGGGTTGAAAAATTTTAACCGCAACCCTCATTTATTAATATTTTTTTTTATCATTTTATATGATTAACTTTTATATTTTTAATATTTTTTTTCTCTTTATTTATTTCCAACTTGAATTGTTGAATTTTTAATTAAATTTTTTAATTTAAAATAAAAAACACTAAATTCAACTTGCACAACCTGATTTGCAACTCATGCTTGATGTGCGGATCGGGACTCAACCCAATCCGTGCAATCCTAAACCCCACTATGTTTAAAATTTAAACCAAAGTATATCTGTATTTTAAATTTTAAAAAATAATTAAATTTTAAGTCTTGACATTACAGTAGAAGCTGAGAAATTCAGTTTTATAACACAACGAAGAAGCAATGTTGCAAGTTTGATGGGGATTTCTTTTCCTTGTACGAGCTCTTTGAGCTCATAAAAGTTTTGTGCTATGTTTCATTAGTTATGGTATATAATTGAGATTAAAATTTTCAAAATAATCTTATCTAATAACCAGCAACCATAATTTATCAGTTTAGATTTTCTTCAGATCAGGAGTCATAACTCACATTTCATCCCCAAACTGATAATGAGAGTACTTGCTAGTAAGTACTAAAGCTTTAGAATATTTAACAATCATTTGATATATTGTTTGTAAGCTTGTGTGCTTGTGGGTACACATATGCTCATCATACAAAGTTGTGTTAATTATAATTTAATGTCTTTGCTAAGAAGCAGGTATATGTTTCCCGTATTTCCATGGAATTATTTTTCTAGGATGAAATTTGGTCTTTTTATGATCATGAAGAATGAGTCGTTTATCATTTTAACATTTAGTCCCTCCTTGTTCAAAAATGTTATCCATGGGTGTAATAATGAATCTTCTGCTGTAAGTTGAAGGATTGTGAAATCATCAAAATCACGGATTTGGAAAAAAAAAAAAAACTTATTAGTTGGTTGTCCTTGTAGAATGATTGATTTATAACTGGATGATCATAGGTTACGAAGAAGAGAGAAAGAAAGACAGAGATGAGTAGAAAGGAGAAGGGCGCCAATTTAGGATTTCTCTATTTTCACTTCATGCAGAATTTAATTGTAAAAGCATTAGACAAGGACTTTTTATCGAGGCAGACCAACATAAGGATAATAAATCAAACAGACACTATCCTGACAACATAATCTTTCTTAAAATAATAACATAAGGATACATTGTCTTCCATTGCGTTTAGCTTGATGTGCAAGTCCCTATGATGATCTCCATTAAAAAGTGAATTTAGTAATCTACATAAAACAGTAAATTGCACAGATTAATCGGTTAGATATCTTTTCTTGGGAACTCTAGCACAGAATTTTCAGGTATTCTAACTTGCTTGGGATGATTCATATCAATGTATTTAAATATATCTAATTTTGTTAAAATTCGGGCGAAAAGGCTCTAAAATCTGCTTTTATATATATATATATTTTGTAGTTGATTAGGAAGAGAATATGTTTCAAAATTTTCTTTACTGCACTGTTGATATTTTGATCTAAGCGTCAGATCTATGATATTAATTATTATATGAAAGATTTTGGAATATTAATTTATAATAATTTGCTGAATTTTTTATTTCTCAAATGTTCTTCAGGAGGAATATATCAACCAGGAAACCCTGAATTGTTGTTTGCTAATCTTGATCGAACATAAGATGGATGATGTATACCGTATTCAACAAGTTGCTTATCATGCTACTTCCTCATCAAAGGCCCCCAATATGTCAATGTCAACCTTGGATTTGAGATACGATTCTTATTCTGATGGACTAGATCCTCCTTTTAGACCCTTGAATGGAAGTACTGAAGGTGAGCCAGCTAGCCTTCCAAACGTAGCTTGGTTGAACATACAGTTATTTGTACTTTTTGTTGCAAGGTATTACATTTATGTCTAATAATTGTGTGTCAAATCTTCTTTTTTAGGGTTAACTTTTGATGGAGGATATCTACATGGAGCTTCCAGTGTACCCACAGCTGTCAATAGGAAGAACATTCTTTCACCTATGGGCACGATGGAGTTTGGAAATATGGTTCTATCTCCTGATCAGGATTCAGCCATCACTTCATATTCTGGTGGGGACAGCATTTCTGACATTGGAACTTTCAACAATTTACCGGCCTTTGATTCAACTTTGCAGATCCCACGTCTTTTACAGATAATTCCTCAAGTCTCCAGTACTCTACCGAGTGCAGACTTGGAGTATGACCGGCCATATGTACAGTTTGATAAGCCATCCGAGAGGGCAGCCCAATGTTATTTCAATGAAAGAAATATATCTTGCAGTCCAATAGCAGAACAAATTATGTGTATGCAGACTCAGTTCCCTTCAGAACCATCATATGCAGCCCCTGCTGCTTCAGAGAGCTCTGCACTTGCTTTAAGTTCAATGGGAGCTGATAAATATGCAGAACCAAGTAGTCCATTGTGTTTCCCTCTTGAACATAAAATTTTACTTGCTTATATTGACTACAAGAGTTCAGCAGTGGCCATCGGAGGTAGTAAAGTTTCTTTTATGAATTATTTGCATTCAAGGATATGTAATATCCACGGGTGTGGATGTGAATATTTCTGTTTACTATTGTCTCATTTTGATGGCTGTCACTCTGCTGAGTGTCATATCTGTGGAACTGTTCGAAATCTCTATGATATTTCTAATCACCAGAAATTTGATAATATGAAAAGGAATTTCAATGATAGAGATTATGATTGGCCATCTGGCAGTTCAAATTGCTTGTTTCCTTCTGCGAAACGTTTGAAGATGGAACATCCTGTTTACTCCTTTTCATCCGAGGTTGGAATTTCTTGTTTTGTGGATCCGTTACAAGTTCAGTCATTTGATTATGGAGCAGTTCCACCCTTGCAGCTGCAACCTGAATCTCCTATATCTATTAATTCTGAAGTCAGAGAGGTGAACATGGAACTATCAAGAAATCCCGCAAAATATTCTACTATTTTTGAAGGGACTAGGAACAGTGCTGCAGATAGTTATTGCACATTGAACTCCCAGAGAGTGTTTAATCCGGAGGAGTTTAATTTTGGTAGAAAGATGGAGGAGAAGAACCTGAGTGGTGGTAGTGATATATCAGAAATACTCTTAGAGTCTAACAGATTGAAGTTCAGTGTCGTCCCTGTTCCGCATGAAGAGCGTGGTGCTGGTTGTAAAGAGGATGGGGTACTGGTCAGGACTGAAATCAATCCTTCCAACCCAGAGATTCAAAATGTAAGTGTTGCAGTACCTGTAAGGACTGAGCTTGATTGGACCAAGCCTAGGACTAAAAATGAATTTGTTGACCAAGAAGCTGGTAATAGGAAACAAATACAGTCAATGAATCACAGGACAAATGGTGTTTCCTTAACTGATTTTTTCACAGCAGAACAATTAAGAGTGCATATATCAAGTCTCAGGCAGTGGATTAGCCAGGTTCGTACATCATTATTTACTCCGTTGCTCATATATTGTGGATTCCTAGTGAGTTGTCTTTTGTTTCTGATTAGCATTTTTGTCTCATTGTTAGTTCATGATGTCAGCTGCATGTTCTTTGCTTTGTTACATTCCCCTTTGAAACCTTCCAGTGAACTTCTTTCCTGAGGAAAAAGTAAAGGAAATGTTAGTGCATTTACTGATCCAGCCCACTTGTTTGCATGTGATTCCTAGTTTCTTTTGGATATAAACCTTGAGCATCTAGATATCTACAAATTTAAAATGTAAATAGTAAGTCCATTGCTTCTGCTTGAATTTTGTTGTTTATGCATGATTACTTCCAAACCACTTAATAGTGCACTGTGAATAAAGATAGTTCTCATTTTGTTTTTTCCTTTTCTTTTGGAGGGCTGGCAGTAATAGGTTGTAGTTATAATTTACAAACTTGTTGGCAAGTCTTTGTCTGAGAGATTTTTATTTGAAACCTTTTGTTGCAGCATATATGTTTGTTTTTTTTTGTTTTGTTTTGTTTTGTTTTGTTTTGTTTTGTTTTGTTTTTGTTTATGAACAAACATTAATATGCTTGAGCGTCTTATTTGAAATAGACTGCATCGAAGGAGGAAAAAGGAAATAAAACTACAAACATGGTCAGCGAGAATACTTGCCGGCTGTGTCAAGCAGAGAAGCTCTTATTGGCTCCAATACCAATATATTGTTCATTTTGTGGTGCTCATATTAAGCGCTATGTCATCTACTACAGCACATCAGAAGAAAATGGCATGCGACATTGTTTCTGTACCTCATGTTATAAACAGTCTCGAGGTGGGAAAATCACATTATATGGGATTTCTATTTCCAAGAAAAAGATGTTTAAAAGGAAGAATGATGAAGCTATCGAAGAAGGGGTAAGCTAAGTTTTAATTCATATTTTTCCTGCTATATGTATAAAATAATGGAAGATTCACTCAATATGCCTGTTGTGTTCTTGCAGTGGGTTCAGTGTGATAAATGTCGAGGCTGGCAACACCAGATATGTGCCCTCTTTAATAACAAAAGAGATACAGAAGGAAAAGCTGCATACATCTGTCCCAAATGCAAGTTAAAGGAAATAGAAACTGGGGGCCATTCACTCCTAGCTGAGAGCACATTTTTTGCTGCAAAAGATCTACCAAGTACCATGCTCAGTGACCACTTAGAGCAAAGACTCTTTAAGCGTCTTCAGCAGGAGAGAGAAAAGAAAGCAAACATTTCCGGAAAGAACCTTGATGAGGTAAGTTGCTAATTGCACCCAAGGATTTTGGATCTTTAGCCATGTTTATGTTCTATATCGGTGATTTGTGTCCTGCATATACATCCAGTGTTCTAAAATGCGCTAGGAGCTAGTCGGGCAGCGACCCAGCGCCTAGCGCCTAGTCGGGGCCTAGACGGTTAATCGGAAATTGAGAATTTCTATATTTAGGTTTAAGATTTGGTATGATTTGGAGAAATTAATCGTAGATAAATGTTATTTGAGTAATGACTAATATTTATAAATGGTCAATTTGATGAGAAACTAACAAAAATAGAAAAAAGATTAGATTTTTGAAATTAAGGTTTATGCTCTAAATTGAGATTTTTTCAAATTGATGAGTTAGAGAGTTAATTTTGTGAAATTAAGGTTAGGGTTAGGATTGGGGTGTGAAATTTAGCCGGAAAAAGCAATTAATTTCGAATTCTGCATCGGTCAACAGCAGTTGACCGATGAATTTGCGACGAGTGCCTGGCCCCAATGATTTGGGGGCCTCCGAACCTATACGCGCCGCCTAGGCGTGGCATTTTAGAACACTGTATACATCATAAATTACTGAAAATGGTTTTCACAAAAATAAATAAAAAGAAACAGTGAACATAAAAATCATTGATGAATAACCTCTGGCCAATGTTGGTGTCCTAATCTGTAGTCTAAAAGGGAAAAAATAAATTTTACCTACTCAAACTTTTTTAGCAAATGCTATATTTCAGATTTTTCGATGATATGATTGTTCTACCAGTAATTATTTTCTTTAAAATGATCTCTTTTTCTTTTACTCGTTGTCTTTCTTGTTCTTTATTTCCCTGTTTTTGGGCTATAAAATTTCACTCTAGCTGCTTGGTTGATCATACTTTATGTCATAACTAGGTTCCAACAGCGGAAGATCTCGTTGTCAGAGTTGTATTATCTGTTGACAAGCAGTTAAAAGTGAAGCAGCAATTTCTAGATATCTTTGTTGAAGATCATTATCCTTCAGCGTTCCCGTACAGATTAAAGGTTAGATGAATTTTCAGTTAAGTGATTTATGTGATAACATATTGCTTCACTCAGCATCCTTCTGCAAATTAGATGGGAACTCCTGTTATATTCTTAACTGCACTATTACGAGATAGGTCTGACCTTGTCTGAGATTGTACAAAATGGACTGTGTTCCTTCTAGGTTTTCTCACACTCCTTTAATGGAACGAAATCAGCTGGAAAACCAGTTGTGAAATGTGATACCTGAAGCAGTTTATTTTTGTGGTTTCTGTAATATGGCCCTTTTTAGTTTTCATGCATATCCGTTGTCTAGTTTCTAAGAAAAACGTCCTCCCATTTCAGGTGATTTTATTGTTTCAGAAGATTGAAGGGGTGGATGTATGCCTTTTTGGCATGTATGTCCAGGAGTTTGGCTCAGAGTGCGGTCACCCAAATCAACGTTGTGTTTATATCTCATATCTTGATTCTGTGAAGTACTTTAGGCCTGAGACAGAAACTGCTGCTGGCAAAGCTCTTCGTACCTTTGTTTATCATGAAATATTGGTATATTACATAGTTTCCTATTCTACTTGTTGGATAGCTTCCAATATGAATTTATATAGTAAAATTACGTGATTGATTGCTTGCGTTTTCTTATGTTTTCATTATCAGATAGGATATCTTGAATACTGTAAACAACGTGGTTTTGCAACCTGCTATATTTGGGCCTGCCCCCCTGTGAAGGGAGAAGATTATATCTTATATTGTCATCCAGAGACTCAGAAAACTCCCAAGTGTGACAAGCTGCGGCAGTGGTCTCTCTCTCTCTCCTCATATATACATATTATTCCAGCTAATTAGTACTCCTACTTCGCATGCAGCTTTATATTATCTTGCCCTACCGCAGCAATCATGCACCTGCTTTCCTATAGCTACTGATTCTCTCTTCGTTTGTGCATTTTTTGATTGAGAACTTTTCCGTGTGCAGGTATCAGTCAATGCTGAGAAAAGCAGCAGAAGAAAAAATTGCTGTTGGTTTCACTAATTTATATGATCAATTTTTTATTCCAACTGGACAGCATCTGAAAGTAACAGCAGCTCGTTTGCCATATTTTGATGGTGACTACTGGTCTGGAGCTGCTGAGGGTGTGATTAAGAGCATTGAACAAGAAAGTGGAGATGGCTTTTGTAAGAAGTTGAAGAAACCAATGACAAAGAGAGCATTAAAAGCCATGGGACATGCTGATCCTTCCAGGAATGCTGCTAAAGATACTGTGTTGATGCAAAAGGTAATTCTTCTCTCAACTTCATTTTTTTTCTGTTAATTCTTTGTAGATTATAATTACTAGATGCCCTTAGAGTTTAGATGTTCTTATTTGACTCAAATTATGACTAGATAGCCATCAGGAATTTGTGAGCATGCGAATTTAAGGTCTATATGGGGTCAAACCAATTATTCAAGTTTTCACAGAAACAGAAACACATGCCCCTTCATCTACACAAGGAAATTGTCACAAAGATTGAGTAAACTTCATTCTTGTTGAACAAGGACCAGAAGTGTGGATATATAGACATGCGTCTCAATATTGTAGCTCTTTGATAAAAATAGTGTTATTGGTAATGCAGGGGTTAATCTGTGTACTTGTAAATACACATATAAATATTTGAAAAACTGTTTAGTATTATATAGTTGTGGCTCATGCATGATTTGACCATGCAAGCATTCACGATTTCATCTTAAGGTTGATGGAATTACTTGTCAAAGCCCTTTTTATCCATCTTATGATGGTTTTGACGCAGCATAGATAATGGCAGCTAACACTGCTCGTATTTATGACATCTTCCTTTGTGATTAGCTAATTCTTCATGAGCTGTTATATTATGTTTCTTGTCTTTTTCATGTAGGACAGAGGAAATATTGAAAGTGTGTATATATACAAAGGTGCTTAGACGTGTGGAAATGCTTAACCAATTGAATGTTGGTTTTAGCTGTATCTTCTACCATAAAATTTGAATATATGGATATTTTCAGCCAGCAATGGCGCTGAGTTTTTTAATTTTTAACTGTAGTTTTCATCTTTTAATTTTTTTCATCTTTTTTGGCTGCCCTCTATAGCTGGGACAAATTATCTTCCCTGTGAAGGACGACTTCATCATTGTCCAGTTGCAGTTTGTTTGCTTACACTGTCATGAAGTGATACTGCATGGGCAGCGGTGGTTTTGCAGTCTGTGCAAAAATTTCCAGCTATGTGGAAGGTAATGATTCTTCCTATAAATTTTGTTTTCATACTTCTGCCCAAGTTGCTTCGGTGCATAGTTAGATGCTTTTCTTTCATGTTCTTGCAATGCCATTTATGTTATCAAATCAATCATGTAACTTCAATTGATCATTGTTTTCATATTCTTACATCCTCTTAATAAGTTGAGAATGATTAATGTGCGATGCAACAATAAATGTAAAATGGAGGCTTTGTTTTCACAAGTAGATAAAGGAGCCCTATACAAAAAATAAATCAAGTCATTTCAAGAGCCATGTTGTACAAATGCTTGCATTAACATATTTTACAAAATAACTTTTCATATGTTATTAGTTTTAACATGGAAGAACTAAGTTGTTAGATTGATCTCTTTGTCGACAAAACTTCTGTTCTTCCATGAACCCATGGTCCACAAGATGATCAAAGAACACAAGGTTTATTCTTCCTTTGGTGTTGCAGATGCCATGATGCTGAAAAAAACCTCAATGGCGAAGATGGCCACACTTTAAATGGCAAGGAAAAGCATTCGCTCACTAAGGTGAATTCATGGCTCAAATCTCAGTCATGCATGTCTCTATAACAATGAATCTGGCATTTTTAACTCATCTTTTATATATATATATATTTTTTTACTTTGCAGGTTATGGTGGATGACGTTCCGGGTGATACCAAGGATAAAGATGTTATTATAGATAATACTTTATTTGAAAATAGGAATGCTTTCTTGAGCTTCTGTCAGAATAATAATTATCAGTTTGACACACTACGCCGGGCTAAGCATTCTTCAATGATGATCATTCATCATCTGCTCAATCCAAACATGCTCACATCTGGAGGAATCTGCTACTTTTGCCGTAAGGATACTGTGATAGACCGGTGCTGGCAATGTGAGATCTGCCCACAGTTTGAAGTTTGCACTACCTGCTATCAGGAAAAGGGTGATTCTTTGCATATTCATAAGTTGACCCAGCGTTCTTCTGCAGCTAATGCTGGGACATTGAGTAAGGAGGCACAGCAGAAAGCATTGCAGGCAGGCAAAAACTCCGACACTGAGATTCACTCACAAGTCAATTCAACACCGCAAACAACACAGATAATGGATCTCCTACAGCATGCCTCTCAATGTTGCTCAACCAAAGCCCAGAGATGCTCTTATCCAAATTGTCTCAAAGTAAAAAATATGTTTTATCACGCAAGCAAGTGTGATGTTCGAGTTGCTGGGGATTGTCCGTACTGCAAAAGGGTATGGTTGATGATTACTGTTCACTCACGACACTGTAAAGAACCTGATTGCAGCGTACCGCGTTGCAAGTGCGTCAACCCTTCTCTCAATCTACTCTTCTGAATCTTATGCCTGTTGAAATAATTGTGGAAACATTAACTTGCATTGTTGTTTTCATGTTAAATCTGCAGGGATATGAAGAAGCGCAGGGCTGAAGAAGCGTCGTAAAAAGAGAAACAAGTAGCAGTAAAGGTTTCTGGGAACAATGGACTGATCCCAATTGTAAAGATATAGCAGGGCAGACCAAAGCAGCAGCCATACCAATAGGTAGCATTAACAAAACAGATGGCCTGAAGCATCCCAGTTTTAGTTATTATTATTCTTTTTTGTCAATAATTGACAAGGACCCCATATATATGATTGTACATTTTGAAATTCACAATCTATGCATATATGAATTTGCCAATTTATTTTGTATCTAAGCATGAAATAAAATTATTCCAAATCTTAAGATGTTTGATCTTCAAAACATACAAGCAAGCTACATGATTTATAAGGTGAGCATTAAGCATTGATGACTGTCAATTTAGATTTACTCGTATTCAAATCTTCCAATGTTTTGCTTGAAGAATGTTTTTAACAAAGGGAAATGCTAACTAACGAGTGCTACTTAGGATACTCGTTAAGGATCATTTTATGAAACTTTTCATTAAAAAAAGGAAAATTTAATCAATATTTTGATATTTTTTATATTCGTGAAAATTTTCCTAAAATAGATCCTTAATGAGTACCTTAAGGGTACTCGTTAGCATGATCATTTAACAAATTCCAAAACAATATATGTTTTTGGATTTGAAATTGTGTTTTTTCATTGTTGACATTGTTTTTAACAAAAATTTATTGGGAAAAACGACAAAAACATGTTTAGTAAAAAAAAAAAGATTATTATTTTAACAATCTTTCTTCAATAACAATTAAACTAGTCAAGTAACAATTCTATAATTACTCTTATTTAAACAATTTGAAACAAAACATTTATCTACCATATTTCAAAGATAAAATTTTATTTTAAAAGTAAAAAAAATTTCAATACCTACTAAATTACAAAAACATCCTTAGCTAGTCAACGTACGGATATCGAAGCTTGCGCTGACGTGGCATGACTAAAACTTAAAACTTCTTTATTTTTCTTACAGCACACAGCAAATGCGAAGCTCAGATTCTAACTCAATTCAAGAAATCCATTTTATATAAACCCTAATTTCTACGCATTCGAAACACAATTCAAATTATTCTCGTCTCTGCGGTTTTTCGAAATGGCGGTTCCGGTGGTTCGCTTTCCGATCTTTCTAGTGATCAGAGTAATCGGAGTGATCATCTCGGTTATTGTGCTGACGTGGACGGTCCAGTACAGAGGAGGCTTGTCTCTCGTCTCCGATAACAAAGATCTCATTTTTAATGTTAAGTGAAAATAAATTTCTTTTTTGAATTTGTTTTGTGTTTGATTTTTGATTGGATGTTTTGTTGATTCGTGCATTGTAGGTTCATCCGGTTCTGATGGTGATTGGTCTCGTACTCTTGAATGGCGAAGGTAAATTGAATAATTGATTAGGAGTAAATTGAGAATTTCTCTTATTTTACTTGATTTTTTTTTTAATTAAGCTTAAAGTTTGTTTATTTAATTTATCATTAGAAGTATCATTAAAAGTATTTGTTCTGTGAGTTGGACTTGATGAGTAACATTAATATTTTAACACCTCAAAATGTGCTCATAGAAATCCATAACTTTTATGTTTGTTTTATGTGTTTGGCTAAGATGACCTCCACCTTTTTTAGATAAAGAAAAGCAATTAGAGTGATTTTCGGAGAAGCTCATTAAGGGAGCTCCTTTTGAGTTATAAAAGCACCTGAAGACACTTGAGAGCTGCTATTGGAGGAAGCACGTTTGCTCCGGAGGGTTTTCTATAAAAACACTTCCAGACCTTTAGTAATATGCCTCAGAAATGACACATATATTGGTTATTGCTTAACTTTGTATAGGTGAATAGGTTGGTAGCTCTCTTAGGTGTTTTTAGAAGATTTTACTGGTTGTAAAAATGTTCTTAAGTCTGTTGCATTAAAATTTGATTTACCTTTCAAATAGGCAAGAAAATTTAACTGTAACTTACTCTTCTTGGAAGCTAACTATATATGTTACTGCCATGATGCTTTTCTGTGAAACTGGATTTCGCGGTTTCTGATAAGGAGGCTGTTATTGCCTTATAGTACAAGGTTGTGACATATGTTGCCATTCTTGTGGCAATATGTTCCTTTTATGCCTCTGCTTTACTCTGAAATTGGAGAATAAGGATTTACACTCCTAATGTATTGATAGTTGAGAATGCAACAGCATTATCTGCAATTTTTGCAATAATACTGGTGTGAGTTCTTTAAAACCATTTCCATGAGAATGAGGAAAAATTATCATCTAAATCTTATTTTGGTGTCATATTGTGTCATATTACTCCTTTATCAAGTCATCATTTACTTGCAAGCATTTTGACATGCACTCTTATTTGTGACATTTTGATTCACTCTTACAATCACTTGAGGAAACCACTTGTTGCATATTCAAGCAATTTTCTACTATGCTAAATGTTATGATAGCAGTTACGAAAAATTCTTGATTTTCATGATTTGGTATTGACTGATGCAGCAATGCTAGCATACAAGACAGTTTCAGGAACAAAAAAGCTGAGAAAATTAGTTCATCTAAGCCTGCAATTCCTTGCCTTTCTTTTAAGCTTGATTGGTGTTTGGGCTGCCCTGAAATTCCACAATGACAAGGGCATTGATAATTTCTACAGCCTACATTCGTGGCTGGGACTAGCTTGTCTTTTCCTATTTGGCATCCAGGTCTTCATTCTCACATTCCCTTCTCATTAGCTAGCTTTTGACTTGTGTGTTCGCATTTATATCCACGCAATTATTTCATTCATTTATATCCATGCAATTGTTTCACCATTGTTTCTCTTGATCAGTGGGCTGCCGGGTTTACAACCTTTTGGTACCCAGGGGGCTCGAAAAACGGTAGAGCTTCCTTGCTGCCATGGCATGTGTTCTTTGGGGTTTACATATACGCTCTGGCTGTTGCTACTGCTGCTACTGGGATCTTAGAGAAAGTCACTTTCCTTCAGACAAATCATGTGATAAGTCGTTACTCAACCGAGGCTTTGCTTGTCAACTCGCTGGGTATTTTGATTGTTGTTCTTGGGGGATTTGTTATTCTTGCGCTTGTTACTCCCGCGAATGGCAAGTCGGAAGTTCTTAGAGCATCAGAATAGGGGATGGTATGAATCCTTTCATGTAACGACTAAGGTGTTTTTACACTCCAAAAGAATTATAGGATTTGTTCTTTTCAGAAAATGGATGTATGAATATGACATCTCGGGAAAAAAAATCATTTTCATATTTATTTGCTGAGAACTTGGGGAGGAGTCGTCACTGGATTTTTCCTCATTTTTTACTATTCAATAATCTATAATATGAACTAATTGTTATGTTGAATTTACAATTAACACATCTCTAATGTTTTAATAGAATGGCCAGTTTTTCTTTATTCCTAATTCGTCTAGACCAAAGCTCCAATCTTCCAATGATAGTCAAATATGATAACAGGATTGAACAAAAGGATCATGTACTAAAGCAAGCCAAATTATGAGATGATGCCATATAAATTCAGGCTCTAATGACACATTCAAATGTCCTTCATTTTGATCAAATTAATTTTGAAGTACAAAAACATCTTGAGATCCTTCACGAACTCATGAATAGAGCTGGGTAAATCATATAAAGCTTGGGTGAGCTGGTCCTTTGGAAAGGCCAAGGCGCACTTCCATTCCATGATGCATGTCTGCTGGTCGGAATGTTTCAGATTCACGAGGGTCTGCAAAGAACACAGAAATAAACTTTGAATAAGCACAAACCGTTATGAAGACTAGAAGCGATGATCACTATATCGTTCATTTTTTACTTCCAAATTTCATCAAAAATTTTAAAAAAGAACCCAGATTGCATTGATGTACATCATAACTACCAGAATACTAGACAGACACAGGCACACACCTACCAACACTAACCGAATTCACTGATATACAGAACAGAACTAGTGATTAGTTAATGTTTCTAGCTTTGTGTTAAATGTTTCAAGTTTTGGATAGAAGGTTTCAAATTTTGTGTTATCTATAGCCTAACAAATATGTAGTAGTCAATCACGTTTTACAAATATTTACCTATTTTCATAAAGGAGTTCAATAAAGCATTATAACAGCATTTACCATTTATGGCAATGGAGTTTCTTAAATATAAAGCAGTAGGAAGTTCTTTTATAAGACATTGGATTGAAATAGCCAGGTAGCGTTGCATTCAAATGAGTGATTTGACAAAAACATGTAGTGCATAGTTACCATTCAGATAGTGCTCAAAGCCAAAATCTTCCAAGCTTCCAGTCACAGCCTCCAAACCTAGCATTGAAGACGGAATTGCACCTGTCGGCCTCTGAAATCTGCAAAATTTTCAAAGAAATACAAGTGAAGGAATGTCGAGTGAGTTATTAAATCCTAGTAAAACTGTCATTTATAATACATCATGGAAGTGCCTAACAGTTTCATGTAACAGCTTGCCATAAATTAATATAACAATTTTTTTTTCCAAAAAAAAACCTGGATGGAAATCGTTATAAATACAGGCATCACAATCATTAAGGAACCAAAATGGGACAAGTATATCCCCACCAAACAGGCGATAGATAAAATTCTTTCAATTCCTTTTTCGATATAAATCTTGACTATTTCCAACTAATTTTGTAACAAAAATCCTTTCATGATGCTGTTTTCATACAAATGTCACAAAAGGAAGGTTTTAAAGGGAAAAACCATGTGCTTTGCTTAAGTGCAAAACCCACATTTTTCTCTTCTTATGTTAAATTAACACAACCCACTTAAGCCCTAGTCCATTGCACTTGAAAATACAAATAAACAAGGTAAGACACCTCCCTCTCCCAAAAGTTTTACTAGCATTGGTGGAATAACTAGAATTTGTAAAGAACTAACGTGTTATTTACCAAATCTATTTGTATTGTGGGAAAAGAGATTTGAGGAAACAAGTGGATTTAAGAAAAATAACTAGCCAAGGATTACAGTGGCATTTTGAGGAAGTTGTTGACCACAATGCCGGTTTTTTCTTCCTAGACAACAATTTCACCGATATGCTATGGCTATCGATCCCAATCCCAATCTCATGTACAGCAGCAGTAGTCAATATAGTGATGGTATCTATCAACTATGGAATGCTAACACAAATGTCAATTAATCCAACTACATAAAAAAAAATACTAATTGAATCAGAGAAATTAAATCAATTGACATTCATACCGCGAAAGAATTTGCCTATCAAGATCCATCTTCATTGGGAAAGCCGTTCCATAAGTGTTCACAAGAATTCTTCTCTTCATCTCCTCATTCCTCTGCTTTGTCTAAAAATCCCCCAACAAAAGGAGAAATAAAAACAGAAATTTCATTCAATAACTTAGACAAGTAACCCAGAAACCCTAGTAACCCAGAAACCCTAGGTTTCTCCTTATTATTTTTCAGCTTACAAGTCATGTTATCATTTAAGAAAAATGATACCCATGATTAATAATCGCCAATTATTTTTTCCCTCATAATGAAGCGGGAAACCATGAGAATTAAAATTAGAATTAAAAAAAAAAGGGAGAGAGAGAGAGAGGAGAGGTTCGTTACTGATTGGCATAGGGTTTCGAGGGGATGAGATCCAACGACGTCGCTCTTGACGCCATGGATGTCGAATTGCAGCACGTCGTTTTCGAATTCACCGACTTCGTGTGATATCTTGTTTGGTGCTGCCATTTTTTTTCTCCTCTGTGAGTCGGTGTGTTATTGCTGAAACTTTTTGAACAAGTTATCGACTACGAAAAATGAAAAATACCATTGTTCAGTTTTTTGGTCTACAAAATAGGAGGATTGGATACAAGTCCGGGTTTTTAAAGCGACGCCGTTTAGATATTGTATAATCTTAATTATTTAAGACTAATAAGAATATATCAAGACTACGAATGATAATCACGATGAACTATTCCAAAGTAGTCTTTTTCTGTCTCATTTTAATCCCGACTGAATTTATAAATCATCCCGAATATTGATTATGATTTTGGATTAAGGAAATTTTAGGTTAAAATTTATGATTTTTGATAAAAATCAGTCTCGAAATTCAATCAAAATCTTTATCAATGACAATTTTTCATCCTAAATAATACATAATCTCAAATCTCAATCGAAATCCGAGATTTTCTACTTATCCATAAAAAAAAATTGAACGAAAAATTAAGAGAATCTTCAATTATTTCTTTATGATTTATTTTTACCTGTATCTAATCCATACATCTATCTATTCTTTGTTAGTACAAGACAGCTCCTGCCATTGCCAAAGCCAGCTTAGGATTAAACCATAAACAATTCTTTAAACCCTTTCAGTATTTTACAGTCTGTTGAGTTCTACAAGCTATCATCTCTTATCAGTATAATGCAATTTATTCCCCTATTGAATGTTTGATCAGCTTCTTCTTTAATTTGTGTTTTAGTCTAGTCTCCAAGCTAAACCTCAAGCTCTAGTGTTGCTCAAAAGGTGCTTTCTATGTTCATTATGCAGAAACAGAAACAGAAACAACATATTTTGGTTCGATCAGATTTTGAGTCATTATCGAATCGGATCGGATTTGATTCAATAACTATCGAATCGAATCGGATTTATTCGATCTGATGGATATCTTAACGAATCGGATAAATTCGATTTGATAATAGATCTGAATCCGCAAGAGCATCCGATTTGATAATGAATCCGATATTGGATTGTTGTTAAAATTTAGTGTCATCAAACAGTAATATAACTTGCAAACAAACAGATCAAAACAGCAAAAGTAGATCTAGATGCATGAAACCCTAAAACCAGAAAATCTTTAAACAAACCAGAAAATGGAGAATACAGAGTTGTCCAAGTCGAGATGATCTCTGTCCTTAAGAACTTATTGGCTCCGTCACAGGTGCTTTACGGATTCGTTTTGCCAACGTTCTCCCAGGATTACTTGGATTCTTCTTGTTCAAGGTGCACTCCTTAACAAGTATGCGAACTTGGAATCAATGGTGAATCTCTCTCAAAACAAGGAAAACATAAATGCCTTTAAAGTTGGTGTATTTCTGTATATGTCTTTTTCCTATCTATAATATTGGAATTAAAGCCTTCTTATATAAGGCATGGAGGGGTGCCAATAGGGCACCCCTTGGGGTGGGTTGCAACCCTCCAAGGATTGCAACCTCCCATACACCCCTAGGGAATTCCAATAAATACATATCCATATACATCTATTTAATGAATTTTGAGGAATTTACAACAATCCCCCACAATTCTTCAAATATTCATACAGGCATGTGAGAGAGATACCGTGAGCTAAAGCTGCATCGAAATAGGTAGCTTTCGCCTTGAACCTTTCCTAGTGAATGACAATCGGATTTACTTGGCAAACCAGTGACCCATAGTCTTGAACTGTTCTGCCGTTGGTGTAAACCAAGACAATTGCCAACACACAGCTTTAATTCGACCATTTTCCCGTTCTACGGTTGTGTTCATTTTGGCCCTGAACAACGGTCCTGGATTCATCAAGCACTTTAGGGTAACCCGCCTTTAAAGGTTCCCATGGAAGCGGCCTCACTTCTTACTTGAAATAGGTGATCTACTATGAAGAGGTAATCTGTCTTTACCCCCATTAGGACTCATCTCCTAATATAGTGATCATTAAAAGCCTTAGCTTATCCTAACCAATGACAGACAGCACTCAGCGTCATTATCGGAATGGGAAAGAGTACGAAACTCTTCAGTGCTTGTTTTGAATTGCACAAAGTTTCTGTTGTCCCTTTTGAACCTAGATCTTGGGATCTCCAGTCAACTAGGTTGGGTTTCCACAGTGACAATTCTTAGATTATAGGCTTCAAGCCCATTCCCCTCGATGACTTCTCAACTTGCTCTCGAGGTAAACCTTTAGTTAGTGGATCCGCTAGGTTTTCCTTCGACCTGACATAATCGATCGTATTATGCCACTTGAGAGCAGTTGACTATGGTATTATGTCTCCGACGTATGTGTCGAGACTTACCATTATACATTGTATTTTGGGCTCTCCCAATTGCCGATTGGCTATCACAATGTATGCTAATCGCTGGCACCGGTTTGGGCCAACTAGGAATATCCTCTAGGAAGTTTCTAAGCCATTTCGCTTCTTCCGCTGTTTTGTCTAACGCTATGAACTCCGATTTCATAGTAGACCAGGCAAAACATGTTTGCCTCGAGGATTTCCATGACACGGCTGCATTACCAAGTGTGAAAACAAATCCAACCATAGATTTGGAATCCACTGTATCAGATATCCAGTCAGCATCGCTGTATCCCTCTAGAACAGCAGGATATCGCTCGTAATGTAGCCCATATTTTGAAGTTTCTTATACCTCAAAACACTTACTATGGCTTTCCAGTGGTTATGTCCTGGATTGCTAGTATATCTGCTAAGACTATTCACAACTTGAGCGATATCAGTTCGTGTGCAATTCGTGAGATACATCAGACTTCCGATGATCCTTGAATACTCTAATTGTGATATGCTTAAGCCAGTATTCTTTGATAGAGGAAGAGTTAGGTTAGCTACTCCCAAATCTTTCATATCAAATTTGCTGGTTAACACTTCTTGGTAAACTGAATCAACTCATGATTATTACCAATTATCAGCATATCGTCTACATAGAGAGACATACAATGACATATCATTTGAGTTGATTTGGTGTATATACACTTATCACACTCATCGGTTTTAAACCCACTTGACAACATCTCTTTGTCAATGTTCTCATGTCATTGTCTAGGTGCTTGTTTTAATCCGTACAAGAATTTTACAAGTTTGCACACCTTCTGTTCTTTTCCAGGAACATTAAACCCTTCTGGTTGTTCCATGTAAGTCTCTTCATCCAATTCACCATTCAAGAATGACGTCTTTACATCC
This sequence comes from Zanthoxylum bungeanum, assembly GCA_019454045.1. Taxonomy (NCBI): domain Eukaryota; kingdom Viridiplantae; phylum Streptophyta; class Magnoliopsida; order Sapindales; family Rutaceae; genus Zanthoxylum; species Zanthoxylum bungeanum. Next base: position 285,288 of record SKCR01026268.1, on the reverse strand, counting down.
TTTTGATGTATTTCAAGACCAAATATAGCTGCTATAGCTATAAGCATTCTACTAATGTGATACGAATCACTGGTGGATAGGTGTCAAAGTAAACAAGGCCTTCTTCTGTCTATAATCTTTTATGACAAACCTCGCCTTGTACTTATCTATTGATCCATCCATTTTCATCTTTCCAATTGTAGCCCAGTGGCTTACAACCTGGAGGAAGATCAACCAACTCCCAAGTATGGTTCTGTAGGATTGAATCAATCTCACTGATAATCGCCTCTTTCCACAGAGGTGCCTCCAAAGAAGACATTGCTTCTTTATAGCTTCGAGGCTCATTTTCTAACAAATATGTCAGAAAATCGGATCTGACTCTTGGTCAACATGATCACTGTCCTTGACAGTATCAACAGCTCTTTTTGAGAGACTCTTCTTTGTCTTTCCTTACAAGGAAATGTCTCTTCAAAAATATTGCATTCCTTGACTCAATCATCACATTCAGATTGATGTCAGGAATCTCATACTTGTGTACCAAGAATCGATACGCACTACTGTTGCAAGCATATCCGAAGAATATACAGTCAACAGTTTTGGGTCCTATTCCACCTTCTTAGGTTTAGGAGCCATCACCTTGGCAATTGGCAAGACACCCCCACATTTTCAGATATTTGTAGGAAGGTACATAACCTTTCCACAACTCATATGGTGTCTTGTCCAATCTTCTGTGAGGAAGCTTGTTCAGAGTAGTTCGCGGAAAGCAGGGCTTTCCCCCACAAGTTCTGAGGTAAACCAGAACTAGTCAACATGGCATTCATCATTTCCTTCAACGTTCGGTCTTTGCACTCAGCAATCCCATTTTGTTGAGGAGAATACGGAGCAATGGTTTCGTGAATAATTCCGTGCACAGAACAATATTCACCGAATGATGAAACGTATTCACCACTTCTATCACTCCTGATTCTTTTGATTTCCTTGCCAAGTTGATTTGCAACTTCGTTCTCAGTGTATAAAGCTCTCAATAGCTTCAGCTATGCTCCTCAGCAAATACACTTAACTGAATCTTGTGCTTTCATCGATAAAAGTGACAAAGTACTTTTTACCGCCTCTTGTTTGCACAAAATTCATGTCACATACGTCAATGTGTACAAGTTCCAAGGGTTCAGAACTTCGTTCTATGATGTTCTATGTATTTTTGCTTCAACACATGCCTCACACTCATGTTGGCTATCAATGCAAATTTAGGTATAAGGTCCATGTTAATTAATGTATCATAATTAACATGTCCTAACCTCCCATGCCATACATTTTGTGACTCAATAATATAAGCAGAAGTTTCAGCTTTATTAATAGCACAATTGACAGTCATTGAAAAGACCCTCAGCGAGGTATCATTTTCCTACATAGACATCATTTCTGGTCAATACAATCTTGTCAGAAACAAATACAAACCCGAGACCGAGTTCTTCCGAATATCTGGAACATGCAAACATTATTATATGTAAGCTCCGTTCCGGATATCATTTTCAGAACTACTGTGCCTTGTCCAACCACTCTAGAGGTAGACGAGTTTCCCATTGTCAGATGATCGCCGCCATCGACCTTTCTGATACGAGGAAAACATCTTGCTATCAGCACAGATATGACGAGTAGCCCCAGAGTCTACCCATCATTCTCTCGGATTCCCAACCAAGTTGGCCTCAGTTACCACTGTTGAGAGATTCATTTCTGAAATCTCATCAGTTAACTGCTCATCTTCAGTGACATAAGCCTCATATATCCTGCCATTGTCCTGAGATATCTTGTTTCTGCAGTCCTTTGTCATATGACCGCTCTTTTCACAGTTGTAGCACTTCCCATTGAACTTCTTGTTCGCTTGGGAAGAATCAGCTTCACTGTTCTTTCTTTTCTTGCTACCATTTACATCCTCAAAGATGTTGGCCTTAGACTCCATAGTCTTGTAGCTGGCTTTCCGGACATCATGTTGTCCTGTTCGATTCTCAATCGAACTCCAAGGTCTTCAAGGCTCATCTGCTTCTTTCTGTGTTGCAGATAGCTCCTGAAATCCTTCCATGATGGAGGCAACTTTTCAATTATGGTGGCAACTTGAAACGTCTCACAGAGTTTCATTCCTTCATCCAGTATTTCATGAATGATCTATTGTTGTTCACCCAACTGAGACATCACCGTCCTTGAAACTACCATCTTGTAGTCCAGGAACCTACCCACGACAAATTTCTTTTGTCCGGCATCTTCGGTTTTGTACTTCTTCTCGAGAGATTCCCAGAGAACCTTCGCAGAAGTCATGCCTTGGTACACATTGTACAGGGTATTGTCAAGACCACCCAAAAGGTAGTTCTTGCATAAGAAGTCTCCAGACATCCAAGTCTGTTCTCGCTCTTCCTTGGCCAATTCAGATTCTCCTCCACAGGACCCGGAGGATCTTTGAGGAATTTAGCCAACTGGAGAGTTGTCAGGTAGAACAGCATTTTGCTCTGCCACTGTTTGAAATTTGCCCCACCAAATTTCTCCGGCTTTTCTCCGTGAGAGACCGGTATTCTTTGATATTTCCGCTAGCCATTTGTAACTGGAAATTCAACAGGGTTCAATCAGTCTACGAAAGACGAATTGCACAACGATCAACGAATGATCTTGTTCAAAGTGATGTACTAGGTAGTCACTTGTTGTTCTAATGGACGAAAGTTCCAATAAACACAAGTCATTGAATTTCAACTAAAGATACTTAAGGAAAATTGAATGAACGAATATTCTTCGAACACCTTTTCCAATAGGATTTTAGCAATTCACAACCCAGATTTAACTCTTCCAATAGCACAATTATTACGATAAGTGTAGATATATAAATGTCAATCAAGATTGGATGGAATTACTTGTGCAAAATTACACTTTAAATTCTCAACCAATTATGCAACAACCAATCAATTTCAACTTTATCACTATGTGTATGCTTGTGATAATTGAACAACCTAATAATAACTTGAATCTATACTACCAAGATTAATGTGTTAACAGTATATGACTAACCAAGTTAATATTATTTAAGTTTGCAGTTCTAAGAATTACAGGACTATTTCGTTAGTGTCGCGTTCGTATCTACGTTCGAACGAGACTGTCCAGTGTGTGTGCGTTCGTGTTGCGTTTGATAACGCGTTCGAACGAAGTGTTTCCAGAGAGTTCACGTTCGAGTAGCGTTTGATAACGCGTTCGAACGGAATGATTCCAGAGAGTCACGTTCGTATAGCGTTCGTGAACGCGTTCGAACGGAATGATTCCAGAGAGTTCACGTTCGTATAGCGTTCGTGAACGCGTTTTTCGACGCGATTCAGAGAGCGTTCGAGTGCGTTTATTACGGTTAACGTTCTAGGCAGAAGGCTTGCGTTCGAGTTGCGTTTGAAGACGCGTTCGAACGTTCTTACGAGAATTCAAATTAGCCTTCGCGTGCGTTGGGCGTTCGAACGCCCTACGGTTTTTCATGCACAGTTCGTATTTTCCAGAAAATATTCAAACCCTAACATGCAAATTACTATTTAATAAACACGATATCAATAAGTTCTTAAGATTGTTGTTAAAATTAGTGTCATCAAACAGTAATATAACTTGCAAACAAACAGATCAAAACAGCAAAAGTAGATCTAGATGCATGAAACCCTAAAACCAGAAAATCCTTAAACAAACCAGAAAATGGAGAATACAGAGTTGTCCAAGTCGAGATGATCTCTGTCCTTAAGAACTTATTGGCTCCGTCACAGGTGCTTTACGGATTCGTTTTGCCAACGTTCTCCCAGGATTACTTGGATTCTTCTTGTTCAAGGTGCACTCCTTAACAAGTATGCGAACTTGGAATCAATGGTGAATCTCTCTCAAAACAAGGAAAACAATAAATGCCTTTAAAGTTGGTGTATTTCTGTATATGTCTTTTTCATATCTATAATATTGGAATTAAAGCCTTCTTATATAAGGCATGGAGGGGTGCCAATAGGGCACCCCTTGGGGTGGGTTGCAACCCTCCAAGGATTGCAACCTCCCATACACCCCTAGGGAATTCCAATAATATACATATCCATATACATCTCATATTTAATGAATTTGAGGAATTTACAACAATTCAATTTGATAACGGATCCGATTCGATAACAGATCCGATTTGATAAAATTGATTTGAATTTTAAGTTATCCGATCCGATCCGATTCGATAAAATTGTTATGAATTTACAAATTTCCATATCAATTTTTCGAATCGAATCCGTTATCGAATCAGATTTGTTATCAAATCGAATCTACCATCGGATTTATTATCAAATTGGATTCTATAATGGATTCGAATCCATTATCAAATCAAATTCTCTATCGGATTCGAATTTGTTATCAAATCAGATAAAATCCGATTCGATCCGATAGTTATCAAACTTATCCAATCCGATCCGAAATTTGACAAACAAACCAAACACGATTTGATCGGATTCAAGAACCAAATCTGATCCGATTTGATCCAATATTACAGGATCGAATCGGATCGGATCTGATGAGATCCGATGCACAGTTTCTTTTTAAGGTTTCTGCCTCGGGTGATAACCCAAAACATTGCTTAGCGGCCCGGCCCACTATCCTTAGAGCCAATTATTGGCCTGAAAAAATATGGTCCATGTTTAACTACAAGGTCGCTGTAGGATTTAATATGGTAGGAAATAAATGGATATATTACGAGTGTTGATGGAAGTTCAAATTAATTAATTATTCAGTAATAATTCAAAAATTTAACTTGATCAAATTCAGACATAATAACCAATTTTTAACTATTAAGTTTGTTTTTTTGGCTCCATGAATAATTTGAGAAAAACTACTTCTCGAACAAACCTCCATAAAACAGTAAATTTATTTTGTTAGTTGAGAATTAAACCAAACTTGACAAGGATTTAACATGATTTGGCGGAAAATGGCTCTAACCTATGTCCATATGAGCAAAAAGAAAGAAATTTTTACAATCACCTTCGGTCAAACCGACATGCTTTATCTCTCTCTAACACTAAGTTTTTTGCTATTCTTTTACAAGTTGTGAAAATATATGAAAAAAATGCTAATAAATGAATCAACCCTTAAAACTAAGTCTTCAACCCCTTTATATAGTACGTCTAGATCCACTATTACACTAACTCGTGACGTCAGCCACGTTATCATGTCATCATTGCCTATGCTCTTTTCCCTAACTGCTCTGCAAACAGTAGCTCTGGTCGTCTGACATAACCACCCTCCGTCATCTGAAACTCATAATTCCAGCCTTTTTGCCAACTGTTACACATTTTGCCTATGTGTCAGCCTGCATTTCAACAACTCACACGTTGTTCCGTGTGTCATGGGATAAGTCTCTGGCCTACTCTCATCTCAAACTTCCATGTAGGGCTTACATCACCCACACATAAGCACGGTACTGCAAACCTCATGTATATCATCGGGTCGACATATCGATGTATTTGATATTGGATCCTCTTTTTTTATTCTTTACAGGGTCGGGTCGGGATTTCTTCACGTCCCTTACTTCCTCTTTGTAATTCCTGAACGTTCTTGAGAAGTGTTTGAAAGCTCATGAGCTTCCTATATGGCCACCTTCTAACATCCAATTTCCTACATCTCTTCCCCAAATGGTCAAGCAAACATTATGCTAATTGGTTGCACCAGTTACGGGAATCTAGCTTGTATCCTCTAGTAATCACCTTCATACGCTTCTTTGTTTCTAATAAAGCTTTTTCGGGTGTATGTGACTATGCCTCAATTGTCTCACTCCAAATCTCATTCCCATCATTACAAGTGTTGGAATTGGTGCTTGGAGCGACAATCCGAATTGTACATTTTATTATTTATTAATAAAATAACTACATTTTCATTTCATACCTTATTAATGGTATTGTCATTATGCGTATTAGATTGATGTATAGATATGCTAAGAATAACATCAACCTTAGAATAGTCTTGTAGTAATACTGGACACTAGATGGTTCGACTTTGAGATAAGTATTAGTATTGTAAAATATTCTTAAATTATATATATTTATAGTCATTGGCTTTGGAATACGGTCGAATTCTTATAACCTAGAAGACTAACACATGTCGTATATTGGAATTGGAGTTCCAATAGTTTAACCTGATATACCATGAGTTTTAGAAACTCGTATAGACATGTGGGTATTGGTTGGACCGAATACTGAATGATTCACATGTGATTCTTAATAGTTGGAAGTACACATCATCGTCAATATGAATCTCCTTGATTCAAGTAGCATATGTAATCCTTTGACTATAGGATATTATTGATTTTGTGTGAGATCCTCCACACTTTGATGCCATGTATGTCAGAAACCTTTCATGGTCTGGCCTCTAGATGTTCGTTGTGTGTGGACCAGTGCACTCAGTAATCAAGTGCAAAGCAAGATAGGATCTGTCGGTCCGTATGTGTATTATAAGTGGTTTAGGTATCCATGTGAGTAAAGTCATGATTTTTAAAGCTTTGGCCACAGTGGATCACCTAGGGTGGATTGCATCAGTTATGAAGAATCGTGGACATGTCGACATGAGATGTGCGTCTTGGAAACTTGTCGGTGTATTATATGTTTCCTAAGCACAACTCAGATAGCCTACGACTGATGTATTGTCAAACATATGTGAGGACCTCGACTTGTATAGGTCAAAAAGATTGTTCGTGTTCTTCGCGAATTCGGAGGTGGCCGAATTGCGTACATATTAACTAGGCTTATATGACGAACGTGTCTGAACTTAAAGAGTCCTAATATGAAGTGTACTCATTTAGCACTTGGATATCCGATTAATTTTGATAAAAAATAATATTCGATATTATAATTATCAATTAAGGTAATCAAGTTTTATTTGATAACATTGATTATTTACTTTGACCTAATTGGATTAATTTGATTAATTCAATAAATACACAAGGGCTTAATTGTAAAATCATAATTGAATTGGTCACTGTTCGGGCAGCCCATGAACTGTCCTAACATTATTGAGGCTGACCTGGGCAGGCCCCATGTGCTTTGGGTAGTCAATTCAGTCAAAAACGCGTTTTATGTCATTTTGCGGAAAAATATTTTTCGTAAAAATTTCGCGATGTTTCTTAACTATTTATGTCATTATTTGATATCGAATAAATATGTTTAGGTGAAATATGAATAAATTATTCATATTGGATATTGAATAATTTATTCAGTAATTTAAAAAGTTTTAAAATTACGATTTCACCCGAACCGCGAGCTTCCGCCGGGCCCGCGCCCAAAACCCCAACAAAAATGGTATCAGAGCAGGTCTGATCCTTCATCCATTACATTTGTCATGCTTGATATATGATATATAATCCAATTTTGATGTTCGCACATGCATATAATTTAGATATTTCTTGACTTTTCTTAACTATTTATGTCGTTATTTGATATCGAATAAATATGTTTAGGTGAAATATGAATAAATTATTCATATTGGATATTGAATAATTTATTCAGTAATTTAAAAGGTTTTAAGATTATGATTTCACCCGAACTGCGAGCTTCCGCCGCGCCCGCGCCCAAAATCCCAACAAAAATGGTATCAGAGCAGGTCTGATCCTTCATCCATTACATTTGTCATGCTTGATATATGATATATAATCCAATTTTGATGTTCGCACATGCATGTAATTTAGATATTTATTGACTTTTCAGCTCTACGCTAACGGGAAACGTAACATAAATTTAATGGTTAAGTTTAGTTATATTTTCTAAGGTAGAATTGAATTGTTTAGAAATTGGTCTAGATTATATTCTGCATTTGATGTAAAACAATGCTTTCTTAAGGAATATGCCCGCTTGAATAAGGCTGTAAAGTAACATGTATTTGATGCATGTTTCTTAGTTCGTCTTATTAATACAGATTATAAGTATCATTCTATGGTTGCATCCGAGATCATGCCAAAGTAGTGATGGTGTAGTTGATAGAATTTTATCCATGCCGGATGTATATTTGATACTAGACAAATTCAAGTGAAAGTGGAAATCCTGAACGTGCCAAAGCTGTCAGGACTACATTGGTAGTTTGAGTTTGTCATTGGCAAGTGAAGCCTTAATACGTCTCCTTGTGAACGTGCCAAAATTGTCATAACGAGGAACGATCATGACCAAAATTAGGAGTCACTGAAGAGTGATTGACAATGAGTTGTCTACCTAATGAATATACGTGGGCGAGATCGTGCCAAAGCTGTGAGTCGAAATATATTCATGGGATCATACTCTCACTATGAAATTCGATTTAATTATTGAATTCTCGTCCGTTGGGGATTACGGTATTACGTAAAGTAGTGGGAGACACTGTTGGATTAAAAATCCATAACTCAGGCAGTGCGTAATTTTATGGAAATTACTGTTTTTGTTTTCTTTTATTCTATATTGTTGATAGATTTTATACTTCTAATCCACTGCATGCACATTATTTGAATATGTTTTCTGACTTTCTTTTTGGTTCCGTATTTCTAGAATAGGTTCTAGAATGTTAGTAGATTTAGATATTGTTAGATTAGTCAAAACCATCAGGAACTGTTGTTCGGATTCTCTCGAAAATCAAGGTGGTTAGTGACTTAGTTACTAAGTCACGATAAGTAATCTAAATAGATACCTGTTTTATGATATAATTATCTAGAGAGAATAGTTTCTTGCAGTAAGAATTGACACGAATCAGTTCATGTCTCGAGATTATTAACTGACATTAAGAAAACTCCATTATGTATTTGTTTATCTTATAATGACGTTTCTTTGCTTTAGTGATTTTTTAAAAGTCACGTGTTTGACGCAGTTTGCCGATAAATTAATTTACAATTGTTATTAATAATTGAAGGAAAATTATAAAACTAAAGAAAGGAGATATGCATAGTTGTGTATAGAGAATATCGATTCTCACAATACGACAACTGTAGGTATTGGATACTAGATCTCCCGTCTAGTTATTTAAGATAATGTTTAATGATTGTTTTGATATTTGATATCAGAACTTGCGACTATTGGATAGTTACTTGTTCTTTATAAACAATTGTTACATATTTTAATATAACAAGTAGTGTCACTGATTAAAAGATAAATATTAAGAAAAATATTCGGTTAACTAAATAACTTAGAACAATACTTTATGAGATTTTATCACATAAGCATTAGGTGTTTATTCCTTATGGTAAATGATGGTCTGATACAAGATCACACCATATATCCTTATCCATTTAATGAATATTGTATTCAGTATGTAATTAAATCTCATTTAACTAATGATCGTCATTGGACCACAGATTTATTAAACTAATACATTGATGTATGTAGTTTAATGAATAATAAATTACCTTGGATAGTTTTCTTTACTTCTTAACTTAGTTAATGAATTGTAATGACTTAGTTACATGTTTATAAAAGAATACACATTGATCGTCTTGAATAGTTTGAGAACTTTCAATATGTTTATGTTGAAATGCGAATAGAATATTTTGAATGGTTTAAAAATATTCTATTTGAAGTGTTGAAAACTATATTTTTTAAAATTCATATTGAGTCTTTGAATTGTTCAAAGATGTTTGAAATGATCAAACATATGAATTTAAGGCACTTAGTTCTAAGGTTATTTAATGAATATGATTCTTACTCAATATAATTCTTCTATGATTCCATCGTGATGGAATTGATCAGTGGAAGAAATCGAATCTTATATGATCTGATTCGTTTGATATTGAGTGTTAGCGAATTAGTTTTTCAATACTCTTGGGGTTATGCTCCAGTTACACTAAATCATCCTTTTAATTATTGTTCCATTAGTTTCTACAATTATGTACATGATATGTATAAGTAGAAAATTTGAATCTTAAAAGGTTTGAGATTTTAATCTTTCTTTTTTATAATGGTTATATAATGGAAAAGTACTTGCACCTTGGAGGTACAAGTAAAAGTTTATCGTTTATTCTATTTAACAGAATATTGTATTCTATTTGATATAATATCTTTTCTACGATCCTGAGTAATAAAATTATTTTATTACTTGGTGTGTAACATTAGATGTTGACCATTGTAGAAAAAACTTGACTTAACGAAGTCAATTGTGAGAATGATGAACTATAAATGGAACTATATAATTAATAAGATGAAATGATCCTTAGAAAGTTTCCATATAAGTCCAATTGGATTTCAGAATTATTAGCGCAGTATTTGATACTTAATGGTTCTGCTGTTTTCTTATCGAAGAAAATTATGCTATAACTTATAGTGGGAGCGATATTTGATATCGATTTCGGAAATTGTCATTGAACCACAGATCTAAGATTGTTCATAGCTTACTACGATGAAGTTTTGAACTTGATTGACCTTTCGTTACGAATCGTTCATAAATTATGCAAATTGTTTGCGTAGAAAAAGCAAAGTGAACTTGTTAAAGATTTGACCTTTATAATATGACAATGAGAAAAGTTATACTCAGTGATCTATTGTAGATTCTGAGAAAACTTGTCTCTAGTCGCACTAATTGAACAATTAAAGATCTGTTGGTTAATGTTGATACAAAACTTTATATTTTGACTAAAGAATGCAAAGTGGTATTCCTGAATGGTTTCTTCGAATGAGAGATCCATTGTGGTTTCTTTCTTTGAAGAGTTCATTCTAGAATGACCATAGAGTTTGTATTCTGTTAAGATCACAATTTGATATACTAGCTTATAAAGCCTATTGTATACTCAGATAAGTTTTTCAAAAATATGTGTTCTTTAATTTTGATACAATCAGATTGTCTGATTTTATCAAATCATGGAGAATACATATATGATAGTAGAGTCAGTGGGAGCGTATAAATTTCTTTCTAGTGTTGTATATCCTAACGACATTATCATTATTAATGTAATAATGAAATGTTTGTGAGGTAAAATGTTTACCTAAGTCTTTTTTTCTCTGTGAAAACAGTAGAAGTAATTTTTGATATTTTTGATATAAAGTTTTATATATGGTATAAAACTAATAGACTTTTGAGAAACTCTCATTAGTCGTGCAATAGATATGATCTAATAAAAGACATATTAAAACTATATGTATGACAGTTAGTGTAACTGTTTGACAGTTACTGTGTCTCTTGTATATAGTATTAATCTTTCGTAAATGATGATTCCTTTGTCGAAAGAGAAATTGATTAGAATGTCTAATCAATCTTATGCATTATAGGATGATGGCATAATGAATACTATATTATGTACGATTAAAGATATCAACTTAATTATAATTGTTACGAGTTATTTTGATATGATGTAGGCCATAGGATGTGTCTTGAAACATATTCTTTGTTATATTTGAGATATTAAGAACGAGTTTCTTATTCATAGAGAATATAATCCGCAACCATTAGGGTCAGATTCGTTTTGATTCTAATTATGACGTTAGATGATCTACGCATATAAAGTTAGAAAAGATGCAGTGAGAGTGTGATGAGTGGTAAATAGATCATTATTTTCCATTCATTTAACCTAATATTTTGTACAGTTTCTTGAGTTTTGTGAATATTTTAATGTGTTTTGTGTTATTTTGTAGATAAATAAAATAACAGGATTCTCTAGAGTTGATTCGGGGCCAAAACAGTGAAAAACGGATAAAAATGGCAAAAATGTAAATTTTCTGCTAAAATGCGTCGTGCTAACGTGCGCCACCTACTGAAATGCGCCGCTAATGTGCGCTAAACACGTGTCACAATCAGAGAAGTTTGCTAAAACGCGCCGCTGCTAACGTGTGCTTGCCACATATCAACATCACAAAAAATCTGCTAACGTACGCCGGGACACGTGTCACCATCACATGTTGCCAATAGAACACGTCATTGCTTACGTCATGATGACGTCGGCATCGCGAAACGCACATCCTTACGCGTCGTGATGCTGAGCTAATAATTCAGTTAATCATTCAGCCAACGCCATGTGTCACCGTCCCGGGAGGCATCTGCCATGTGTTGCAAATCAAGGGCACATCGCGACGCGTAATGTTCCACGTGTCGTGACGAGTGAGGCCAAATTTTACCTATAAATTGAGGTTGAAATTTCATTTGTAATTCATACTTTCTTCTAAGAAATTCCTTAAGGATACTAAGAAGATTGTATCTTGTTTTTTTATTTACAGCTTTCAATATTTAATTTTCGCATTATTTACTTTTCAGTCTTTACTTTCTGCAATTTAATTTTATTTAGTTTTTCGCAATAGTACTTTCTTTTCTTTACTTTTCAGTATTTACTTTCAGCAATGAGGAGGTAACTCCCCCCGACTAGGGTAAAAGGTAAAATTTTTATTACTAATATTTAGATTAATCTCCCTTAATTATAATATATAAACTATTTAAAATCTGACTTAATGAGGATACTGCTTTTATGGTTGGTTGGACTTAATGAAATTGGTTTTAATTTGACTAAACTGGATACCGCCTGTATGGTCGGCTGGTAATTAATTATTAATTTGACTTAATCAGGATACCGCCTATATGGTCGAGTGGTAATTATCACGTAAATTTAATATATTATAATAAAGGAGATATCTAAAATAGCAGTAATAAAAGTGGATCCTCTAACCCCCATCATTTTTTTTTTCATTTCCAGCATTTACTTTCCAATATTTACTTTTTAGTATTTACTGTATTTACTTTTCAGGATTTACTTTATGTCTTTTACTTTATTTAAGCTTTTATTAGCCTTAGATATGTGCGGTAACTAAACCAGTTATCTGAGGTTGTGATAAATTCCAATATCACCGGTTTATAAGAGGTTATTTTAAGGTTTGGGTAATATAAAGGTTTATTTATAGAGCCTTAGCCTTAATGCTTCTTGTTAACTGGCCATTAATAAGATTGATCTGGTAAACTTAAAATAAACTTGGAAATGAGATTTTAGGTTTAAGACCCGAGACTCAATAGCTCACGATCTTCCTTGAGGATAGATAACCCTTTAATAGATTTCCTTATAGGATAGGAATATAACTGTCGGACGAGGGTAGCCATAATTGGAACTTATTCTTAATGAATTCAGGTAACTTGTTGACATAGGAATATGATTAATTGGGTTACACTAGGTATTTGTATCTGACCATCGGAAGATGCTTTTATATATTTTTGTGTTCCAGGTTAATAAACCGGTATATTACACAAATGTGAAATAACCACTTCATCTTTAAAAGATATTGGAAGGATTCACAACCCTGAATAGTTTCTTAATATTGAATTTTCTTAATCTACTTTCGCGCTGTTTTTACTTATTTTAAATTTAAAATCACCATCCAAACAAACAATCAATCCATTAGATACTTGTAAAATTTGGCTTCATAAATTAATAGCTTAGGTATTAAGTCCTCGTGGGATCGATACTTTATATATTACTTGAATGATACGTGCGCTTGTGTTAAACACATGTGATTACGCACCGGTCAAGTTTTTGACGCCGTTATCGGGGATTTATTTATTTATTTTTAATTAGTTTTCGGGTTAGATACGTTACTTGTGTCTAATTTTCTTTTACTTATTATTTTTGTTTTCTTATGTTTCATGTTCTCAAACACTACATGAGACGAACCAGAAGCTTTAAAATTCGATCGCTTGACCCAGAGATTGAAAGAACCATCAGACAGTTGAGAAGGGAAAGGCGAGAAGGCCAAGATGCATTAATCAACCTGGAACCTGAACCTTTGGAGGTTGCACCACCAATTCCCATTCGAGACAAAATCATCCCGGTGGTTGACGGCTTCATTTCCTGTATTGTACTTTCTCCCTTACCAGTAATTACGTGTGACATCAAAACATGCATTCAGATGATACAACAGTCAGTACAGTTTGGTGGGAATGAAACTGAAGATCTTAATGCCCATATCCGCAATTTACTGGAAGTTTGTGGCACTTTAAATTACAACAGAGCGGCTGAAGAAGCAATGAGACTGCGTGTTTTTCCATATTCCTTTAAAGACAGAGCTAAAACTTGGCTTCATTCACTACCAGCAGATTCCATCACAACTTAGAACACTCTAGCTACCAAATTCCTTACAAAGTACTTTCCATCAGCCAGAACTGCAAAGCTGAGGAATGACATCACATCATTTGTGCAACATGACTCAGAATCTCTCTACGAAGCTTAGGAAAAGTACAAGGATTTACTCAGAAAATGTCCTCACCATGAGGTTGTAAAATGGCTACAAGTCCAAACTTTCTATAATGGACTTTCTGGACTGATGAGAACCACAATTGATGCTGCTGCTGGAGGAGCTTTAATGGCAAAAGAAGAAGATCAAGCCTGAGACCTAATTGAAGAAATGGCTAACAACAATTCATTGTGGCCAATAGAAAGGAGCATGATCCAAAGAATTGCTGGAATTTATGAAGTTGGAGCCAACACTGCAGTGAATGCCATGTCTAGCTGTTGAGTTACATGATCCGAACTCCAACAAAATATTCAAGGTTTGGTGTGTTTTTTTGTGCGTTTAATTTGTGTAGGTAAAGTCACATTTCAGGATGGAAAAAGTTCTGGCAAATCTTCACAAGCAATTTCATTCTCTCCCTCAAAACTCTCTTATGAAAGTCTATAAAGCTCGCTTGGAACGGATGAGACTTCTGATGATCAAAAGCATTCCATCTGACATTCGTAGGATTATTGAAGCACGGGTCCGATTGGCAGGTGAGTCCTCTAACTCTTTTGTTTCATATCTACCTGGTTTAGGAAGAAGCATTTATGCTAAAAAGAGAAGAGCTAAAACAATGGGTGTTTGCTATAAATGTGCTCGCATGACATGTAATACTCGTTGTCGTTCTTTAGGAATGATGTCTGATAACCGTGAAGATAAGATTAAATTCATTAGGGATGGCTTGAGTAAGGAGTCTTTGGATGACATATTATTGAATCTTGAGACGCATTCCAGTGGATATGTGCATCATGCAATTCACATGTTATATACACAGTTCCGAAAAGAAAGACAATAGTTAAGTCTCGGAAATCGGAATCAAAAGACTCGTTTGCCAATTTATAAGAAAATTGGATGGGAAGCTTGTCTTTGACGCATAGGCGTCATTCAAGCCGTTATTTCTTTTAAATATCATTTTCTCTTTGTATATATCTAAAAATTATGATTTGATTTGTTATTTTCTTTTATTTTCTCCGACATGATCCAGACTTTTTGACCTTCACGATATATTTTACTGTTTAGCTAATTAATAATTATCATTGAAGCAACACATGAATTGGGTCGTGCTTATGGCGGTGACAATCTTGGACTAATGAGAATTGTTTCAAGGGCTGTAAAGGATGGAGGCAATCAAGTGTAACATCCCCGATTTGGAGATGTTACTGGCAGAGAATAGGCCATCCTATTCCCCTGAGCCTATGACTATAAACCACATTATCAAGTTTATCTTAACTCAAATTCATAGAAAAGGGACCTTTGCCTTTGGTAATAAGAGCTAAAAAGCGGCAAAGAATTATTTAATTCCGCACTTATAGCGATAACCCAATTCACCCCCCTCTTGGGAAATAGAGATTGCTTGTCGTTATTGATTGTCGGTAATTTCAGTGTTTAATTCATTAATCACTGACAGATAATTTGATTCCCTCGGAAATATGACATTTACCTAGGGAACTGTTTGACTCCAAAAAAAAATGGTGGGTTTTTGTTGTACCTGGTTGCAAATGGTTGGATCCTATTTCAACTG
This sequence comes from Zanthoxylum bungeanum, assembly GCA_019454045.1. NCBI lineage: Eukaryota > Viridiplantae > Streptophyta > Magnoliopsida > Sapindales > Rutaceae > Zanthoxylum > Zanthoxylum bungeanum. Next base: position 269,577 of record SKCR01026268.1, on the reverse strand, counting down.
AAAATACATAAACCTTATTGTAGTACAAACATAAACTCCATTATTAATTGCAAAGCACACAACTTAAAAAAAAAAAAAAAATGCAAAGCACACATTCTGATACAAATTATTAAATCACACAACCGACAAGATAGAAAATATGGTTTGTATAAGAGTAAGCAAAAGGAGCACAACCGCAGCGACAGTGGCAGTCCCTCTCCAAAGATTGGTGAAGTAAACCATTTTCAAGGTTGCCTTTGCATGGTTCCAACGATCATCATAGTGTGCCCTCAGTTTCTCTGAAATTTCACCGTAAATGGAAGGACTAGAAGTAATTTCTAGGCAAAGTTTATTAAACATCCTTGCTACCGTAGCACTGTCGCCCAGATTATTTGATATAATTCCTGATTCAACAAGCAAATTTACATCTTCTTCAGTTTCTATAAGGATATCCATTAGATCAACATAATTGCAAACGAGAGTTTCCTTTGGATAGTGACACTGCTCCAAGGCCATCACGTTCCGAAACAAGCGTTCGGTGCTGTCATCTATTTCAAAACTTGGAATTTGCAGCTCATCATCACCTTTCAAGCACGGGATCCGCTGCTGTTTCTTCAAGTATCTCACGTCAAGTAAGCATTTTTCTTTAATATTATTAAACTTCACTCCTGACTCTTGCAGTTTGACTGCACAAGGTAATGCCCTAAAATGTTTTTTTTCTAGTGGTTCTGGGTGTTTCTTTTTCAAAAAATATCTGCTCAAATCAGTGAAGTGTTCCAGTCTCGAAGTTACTTCATCGGGCTTACAAAGGTAGAAGAACTGACAAGATAGTGAAAAGAAGGAAGATTTACACTCTGCATTATGGAAGGCTAAATTATATAAATCATTGAGCACGTAGAATGGTAGTTGATTTTCGAGTAATTGTAAATCTGCTCGAATATCACACTGCATTCTTGATATATCTAGCAGAAAATCCACGTACGGATATGTTCCTGAATAAAATCTCAAAAAGAGTTCCATGATAAAGACAGCATCATACAAGATCATTGTTATAAAGTCAAGTTTTCCAAGCATAGGCCTCTCTTCATAACAATTGCGGATACGACCTTCGTTTTCTCTTATGAAGTTTATAATTTCCTGCCATTTCTCTGTAGTGATTCTTTTACGAAATTCTCTTTTATATCTTATTTTTTGCTTTTCCATGACAGCGAATTCTTCTCTGCCATGATGAAGAGGGCCTATTGATATTACCTTTGGACTGTAGGCTTCTTCATTCAGTTTGCGGAGAGCTTTAGGAACCCTGTAAATACAACATTCACCATGAAGCTCCAAATTTTCGTTCACGTCAATTTTACACTCTTTGAGTTCTTCTAATATCGAGCTGTTCTTGTTGACGTCAATTTTGCACTCTTCAATTATCAAGTTATCCATTTCCTTCTCCATGTTTCAACCAACTCCTAATTAATGATCATAACAAACAATTTAAGTAATAATAATGATCCAATTGAGATGATTTTATATAATCATTTGGTTGTTAGACAAGAGAAATTAAAAAATAAAAAAATGTAAATAAAAGAAAGATACAAAACAAAAGTAAACGGGACAGGGTGAGTTTACCTGAATATTTAATTCCCGGTGTGTGGTCTTTGAATCGAGAACTGGAGATCACCAGATTTTTTTTTCTTATTTAGTTTGCTTCTCTGTCTTTGATAAGATGTCTTCTCTTGGGATTAAACTTGTGTAATTTATATAATTCATTCAACCCTCACTATTTCACTCTTTCAGATATACGTAGACAATCACGGTTGGATTTTTTATTTTTTATTTTTTAATATGCTTGTAGTCCCATGAATATATAATTAAGAAAAATATTTGATATCAGTTTAAAGTGATATAGATCTATGTATATAAACATACTAATTTTTGCCCGTGCCTTACAGTATTTGGCCCGTGCTTACGGCACGGTATTACAGAATTAAATTATTTTATTTTTTAATTAAATGATGCCCGTGCCTACGGCACGGTATTACAGTATTTGCCCGTGTCTATGACACGGTGTTACAGAATTAAATGATTTTATTTTTTAATAAATAATTTTATTTTAACTTTCTATTTTTTAATTTGAAAATTTTTGACAATTTTCATCAATCAATTCACTATATTTCCTCCAATTACCAATGAAATGATCTGGGCCATCAATTAAGCCACATAAAAAGAGCCGTTGGATACACTCTCTTTCCTCCAACACCATTCTCCTTTATTATATAGATATAAGAGGACTTTCAACTTTCAAATTAATTTTTGAGTTGATTTAAACTACTGAATTTCAACATAATAGCCAATATATTATCTACGAGTGGGTCCACATATGACATATGTGATATGAACTAGCAAAAGACCTTCTTACCCATGAGATAGTGGAAAATATCTCACAATAGCTGAGAAACAGGTAAAAGACGAGCTTATATATGAGGTGGAGTATGAGAAAATTATCACACATAACTAAAAAAATAATATTTTGATATATGAATTTGTGTATAAGACAACTCTCAAACAAACTTTATTTAATTGAATTAGGCCCATTAAATTCAATAATTTCTATGTTAATCAACAAGTTTTTCTTCATCTCAAGCAATGCAGGACTTAACTTTTAAGATTACATTGAAAAACTTTAAAAGAGTGACAACAAATTCTCGCACTGTACTTTGTTTGAGCTAAAGTATATTAGATGTGTGGCACAGTAATAAAAATTTCAATTTCAATTTCAATTTCAAATAAAATTATTAAGGAAGATAGACTCGAATCAATTGCCAATTGAAGAAAAGAAAAAAGACTAGGCAATGGAGGCCCGCGCTAATAAAGAAACACCCGTGAGGAAAACGTTGGAGCGTAAAGATATAGGTGAAAATTTTAATCATCTTTTTTCTAATCATAATTTCTTGTGAGATTAGTTCTATTGCTGATTATTTAGTCAAATTGTTTGTGCTTGTGATGAGTTTAGTTGGTGGGATGAAGCTCCATCTACATCTTTGAATCTTCTTTCTCATGATGTTTATGTATTTCCTAATTATAAATTCTCTTAATTGTTTTTTTTCTTTGTTTTTGTTTAGCGTAGTTTTTAGTTCGAGGTCGATACTATTTCATTTCTCAGGTTTTCTCTCTAAGTTTATTAAAAAAAAGTTATAATCAGATCGGTACCTTCTTTTGTTCAGTTTAGGTTTCTCTATTTATTTAATGTAATATGATTGACGGGTTTCGATGACATATGATTTGGTAAGATCTTGAATGTCAACCTAATTGGAATGTAAGATTTAGTTTGATACTTCGTCCGTACTTTAGGTCAATTATATTTTAAAAAAAAGTGAAAAATAAAAATCAAACAAGCATAAAGAAGGAAATTTTATATTTAACAAAGAAAAAAAATGATAATAAAAGGAATCTCTAATACTTAACCGTTAGAAGAAGCAAAGATATGAGAGAAAAAGAAAAGACATAAATGAATCTCTCTTTTAAAAAAGAGAGAGAAAAAAAAAAAAAAAAAAGAAAGAAAAACGAATTTCTTTTAGGAATTTTCCACAAAAACATCTTGCTCCGGATACTGACACTCTTGAAGGTCTTCAAGTTTAGAATAATTGATTCCGTCTTAACTAGTACCTCCAAATTGATAAGAAAAAAAAAGAAGGGAACAAATTAAAGACAATTAATCATCACCAAAATTGATTGTTTTAAAAATTGATTGGCAATCACTACAAGAAAATTCGAAATTACCATCCGAATATTCGGTCCGTAATCTCAAAAATTCATCGATAATTATGATTACTAATCGAATATTTTCGATTGGTATTTGGATCATCAGTATTAAATTATCGATCAAAATAGGGTCAGTCAGTAAAATTACTGACCGAATTACGTACCGAAACATTATTCAGTCAATAATTTCTTTTAAAAAATAAATAAAAAGTATATTTTACTGACTAACCCTATTTCGATCCAAAATTTGAAATATATATATATAATTCTGTCCAAAATTTAATGCTAGAAGGGAAAGAGACTCTAAAGAATTCTAAAGAGTAACCAAATACGGGCCTGGCATCACCTATGTCCCAGTCTTTTCTTATACCATAAAATCTGACAGTATATTATTGGGATATATGTCCTAGAGCAATGTAATACTACATGACAGATTTTAAATAAATAAATTAATAATTGAGAGACAAATTTTTTTTAAGGGGCCGTGTCACCTTTTCCTTTTTCCTCTCAGCCTTTCTTTCTCTCCCATTTCTTTTCTTTTCTTTCTCTTTCTTCATTTTCTCCCAAATACTCTCTCTCAACTGAAACTTCAAACTGTCGCCGCCGCTTCACCGTCGGCCATCATCCGCCACGCGCCGGACCGCCAGAAATCTGCCGACGTCATCTTTCCAGAGCCGTCGAGATCGACGCCATCGGACGCCGGACGCGCCGCCACGCGCCTCTTGAAGGGAGCGACTCGCCGCCGGTTCTTCTGCAATTTCCGGCCGTCTCCGGTCACCTTTGACGGTCACCTCCGGCGAGTGAAGAATTTTCAGGCCGAGATCTTTCCAACGCCAGTGGTCACTTCCCGATCCGACATCGTTTGGGTTGTTTTCCGTTTTATATCTACCGGTAATTCGGGATTTGTATTGGAAGTTGAGATCCGACCGTTGGATCGGTGATCCGAATGTTTCAGATTGTTGCTCTCGATTATACGAGCGTTTTGGTATATATATCCACCGTTGAAAGTTTCTGTGGTGGGGCCCGCTTTTTAGTTGTGGGGCCCAATCTTCGTTGTGGGGCCGCTTTCCTCGTTAAGCGTATCAGCAATTTCTGAAGCCGTCGCTGTGATCCTTGAGATATTGGCTGACCAGTGGATCTTTCTTTGAGAGATTTGGAGATCGTTGGAGCTCGGTATGTAATTATTACCGTTTTGGGGGTGTAAATGATAGAATTAGAAAGTTTTGGATATAATTGTAAATTTACATAATTAAGAGGGTAAAATTGTAATTCTGCTAATTAGGGGTTAAATAGTAATATTTAAGAATTTTAGGACTATTTGGGCATATCGGAAAAGTTTAGGGGCTAAAACAGAAATTTAGAAACTTTAGGGGTAAAATCGTAATTTTTGGATAATTGAGGGACCTTATCGTAATTTTACATTTTTCAGATTCTGGGCGATGATATAGATTATTCAGAGCTTTTGCGTGGATAGAGGTAAGTACACTCTGTGGTGATTCTCTTAACATTTGTTTGATGATTGATGGTGTTGTGAGAGTTGGTATATATATATAAATATATATATTGTCATAATTATATATATAAATTGATATATATATATATATATATATTTACATTTGTGAGATATTATATTGAGATATTAAAGCATGATAATATGAAATCGTGATTGTTGAGATGAGATTGATTGGATTGGATGCGAGATGTGATTGTATTGGATGATGTGTGTTTGTTGTTTTGTTATCCAGCAAGGGTTTTGTATAATAGTGGTCGGATTTGAGATGATGTGATGATACATCAGATGGTATGAGATGATATAAAACCTTGGGAGTTGTGATGAGATACTCTCCCATTGTTTTTATTGATTTGGGGGTATACGGCGACTCCCCATTTGGTTATATTTCACTCACATTTTGAGAGTTGATATGGTTGGAAACCTTGGGAGTTGTGATGAGGTACTCTCTCATTGGTTTCAATCATCTGTTATACTAAACACGTACTAGCAACCATGTTTGATGGATGTTGTATTGTTGTGGATGATTGTTGTGATGATATTATAACATATGTTATTTTCATATATATATATTATATACATATATATAACCCTATTTTGTTGGTGAGGTCATGTTGAGAGAATGAGTGCTTCCTTGCTGAGATTTTTAAGCTCATTCCCCTCTTCCCCCAAACATTTCAGGTAGTTCGCGAGAATAGCAGGAGCAGTACCAGATTGGGATCCACGTGCCACAGTTGTATTTTCGGGTTTGTCCAGACATTCGAGTCGTCATTTGCATTTTTTTAAGTCTTGTGTTGTAAACCATAAAAGTTTTGTATACTTTATGAGTTTGTAATTTTTGATGTATTATTTGTGTGTTTTAAATTGGTTGATTTGGCATATAGAGTGCTCGAGCTGAGGTTGATCGCGGACCTCTTTCTAGGGTTGGGCCCGCCCTAGGGAGGGGGTCGTGACAAATTTGGTATCAGAGCTTAGGGTTTTAGGTTCTGTAGACATATTGCATTGGATGAGAGTATAAAAAAGGTAGTTTGTGTCTGTAGGAAAATGTCTGGACGTGGCCGTGGTACTGGTACTCAACGTGGGAGAGGGATAGTTTGACGATACGCGAGACTGACGTGTAATAGTGTAGAGAGACTTCACACTCAGCCGATAGATTTTGAATTTGTTATAGCTTATTTGGTGTTCATCCGATTGTTGAGGATAACAATGAGTTTAGACTTATACCATCAGTAGTTTCGACAGTTTCCCTTTTCGCTATTTCCGTAGTTGTATCTGACTTGATTTCTACAGTGGTACCTAATGTGAATTTTTTGTCGTAGTTATAACATCGTCGTGAGTGAGTAAGTCGAAGACATTAGAATTTTGGTGTTTGAGAAAGAAGGAAGAAGAGTTTATTGACACTTTTGTTTAAGCAAACAAATGCTATAATACCTATCAAAGCAACAAAATATAAGATTTATGATTACATTATGGAATATAAGAACTTGGTTGTGTTGCAAGGACAGGATCATCTTCGAATTGATAATCTTCCCATTGACGTTTCGCACGTAGAGACATAGGAATGAGACCGTCGATGACTTAGATTTCGAGACTGTCAGGAAACTTGATTTTGTTGTAACCTTGAACGATACTTCTAGATGACTCTTCGATATTAGTGAAGATTTGCCAGTCTTTATCGTTAGTATTACTTTCTATACTTCGACGGACTGAGTCTGCGGAGAGAGGTCTAAGATCTAGACCCGGCCAAGGTTCCGGTTCGGAACCGGAACCGAACCGGAACCTGACCGGTTCGGTTAGGGTTCTTACCTTGACTGAACCGGTTGGAACCGCTAGAACCGAACGGTTCCAGCGGTTCCAACCGGTACCGGAAGTAAAAAAAAAAATTATTTTCTTGGAACCGTAAGGTTCCACAAGTAAATCTCAATTTTTTTTAATTAATAATAATGACTTAATGAAGTTTAAAATTGCAATACTAAAACATGAATGTCCACATCCTTTTTATAACCAACTCTTGGTATTGAGTTCTTTATATAAGCGATGTGGGACACAATAGCCAAGTAACAAATATCCCACATCGCTTATATAAAGAAAGCACTAGCCAAGAGTTGGCTATAAAAAATTATATGTTAAAAGAATTTTATAAAAAAAAGATTCTATAAAAATGATGTGATAGTATGAAAAAACATTACGATTATAGAATTTTTTTTATTTTTTAAAATTTATTATTAAAAAAAAAAAAAACCGGAAGGGGAACCGTAAACCGAACCGGAACCGACCGGTTCGGTTCCGGTTCGGTGTACGGTTCCGGTTCCACACTTGTGGAACCGTGAACCGTCCGGTTCGGTTCGATTCCGAACCGCCGAACCGACGGCCAGGTCTACTAAGATCACATGATTGACGAAAAGTAATATCTGCTGGGAAAATATCATCGTATCCATAGTAAGCTCTAAGCTTTGGTCTAGATGGCCAATTACTGAGTCTCCAATTAGTGAGTTGATATGATGGTATGATTCTTATAAGATGAATTGGGTGATAAATGAGTGAATAGTCGTCTGACCATTCTGGAGTAATGGTTTCGATCCAGATAGTAATACTTTTGTGGCGTTTATACCAACGATATAAGATATTACTGATGAAGGGAGGAAGCTCACTTAGGATGCCTTCTAAGATACCAGGATAGTTGGGATGGATTGGACTCGGTCCAAGAATAAATCCATTTAGGAAACCAAGTTCAAACAAGGTGCCGAGACTCCATTGGCAATGATTGAAGAAATCCTGACTGTTGATAAAAACTGTGGAATGAAATCTGTGATATCCGCAGTGAACAATCGCAGAATTATTTTTGTATTGGATTAAACCATCTGTTTTTCCATTCCAAATGGTTCTAAGAATGAAACACCATCTCAAGAAGTTTGTAGGAACTCTTGCCACGATATCCATTGCAACCTCTTTAGGTAAAAGAGCGGACAGAGTTTCATTGAGACAATCGTAGATGTCTCTCCAAAGGTCTCGAACATATTTAGAGTCTATAATTGCTCGATCAGTGACTAGCCATTTACAAAGCTTTTGGTATATTACTTTAGCTCTGGCAGATTTTGAATAGGAATTAGGATTGGCAGAGGAGGATGCAATGAAAGAAATTTGAGTAATTCCCTATGAACATACGTATCTCATTATAGGGAGTGATAGCAATAATTTCTTTGTGTAAAGACGTTTTCACAGTATCCATACATGATTGGAAAAGATAATAATTGTCGCGGTGACAAGATGTAAAGCGAAATTATGAGGGACCTGCAAATCCTCTTTTCGGTAGTGGAATCTTAAGGTAGTGGATTTTGTGTAAACCGCTTAAAGCACTTTACAGTTGTTGTCTGAGCGGGACCCTTAGGTAGAGCCTTTTCCTTTGGAGACAGGATAGCTGGTTTGTCAGTTGTGGTACATGTTAGAATAATGATAATAATTGGAGGCATTATTCATATGATGGTGAGTGTGGGATGTATAATGATCGTTAGAGTTTGAATTATGTTTCCATTCAGAAATATCTGAATTTTGGTGATAGATACGTTGGATGGAGTTTTTAAGTAACTGTGGTTGTACTACTGTTTAGTATTCAGAAAAGATTAATGAAGTTACTGATACACTGAGTGGGAAGAATGTGAGTTAATTTTTGAACGTTAGATAGAGAATGTTCGAGGAGATGACATTGGTATGTTTGACTTTTGGATTGTTCAATAGTGGGAGTATTCCTGTCTATATGAAGGATTGACCCACACCGTTAGACAGAATTATTATAGCACAAGGCAGTTTGACCAATGTGGAAAATTAGAGAGCAGAGATTGTGAGGAATGGGGACTACTACTTTCAGACTGAGTTCAGAGGATGTATAACTATTTGGTAATAGAGTTGTAATACCACATACTGGAACGCTTAAGTATGAGATCATGGGAGAGACATATGATGATCCTTATTACATGAAAATTGAGAGCACCAGAATATATCAAAATCTAAAGAAGACTTATTGGTGGTTGGGAATGAAGAGAGAGATTTAAGTGTTTATATCTTGGTGTTTAGTTTGTCAGTAGGATAAAAGAGAACATCAATATCCAGTTGGATTACTCCAGTCTTCAACTAGACCTGAGTGGCCATGGGAAAATATTGTGATGGATTTTGTGGTATGGCTGTCGAGGACGCGGTATGGTTATGATACAATGTGTATAATAGGGAATCGATTGTTTGGTCTGCACATTTTCTAGCGATTCAAGTTACGTGGGGACCGTAGAGACTAGTGATATTTAGTCGTGAAGCAAATTGTACGATTTCATAGTGTACCCTTATCGATTATATCAGATAGAGTTCTCGGATTTACTTCTCATTTTCAGGAGAGTTTCTAGAAGACTATCGGATCAAATATTTCTATGAGCACCTCATTTCATCTTCAGATTGACGAGCAGTCAGAGTGGACTATTCAGATGCTGGAAGATTCGTTGAGATCGTGTGATTTGACCTTCGTCGAGTTTGCCTATAACTATAGCTTTTGACTAGAATCGGCATGACTCCATTTAAGGCTTTACGAGAGAGGCGATTTAGGATTTTTGTTTTTTGGGGCGAGATTGAAGACAGACAGATTCAGATTAATCCGAGCGAGACTGTTGGTTGAGTAGAATCGATAGAAGAGTTTGGTAAACAATATGGGGTATGATCTCGAGTACCAAATTAGGGATACTGTATTCTTAAAAATTTATTCTTAGGATGGAGTATTGAGGTTTGGCCGGAAGAGAACGTCTTCTTCGAGATGTAATCGAGAGAACGTCGTCACCATTTCCTTTTTCTCTCAGCCTTTCTTTCTCTCCCATTTCTTTTCTTTTCTTTCTCTTTCTTCATTTTCTCCCAATACTCTCTCTCAACTGAAACTTCAAACTGTCGCCGCCGCTTCACCGCCGGCCATCATCCGCCACGCGCTGGACCGCCAGAAAGCTGCCGACGTCAGCTTTCCAGGGCCGTCGAGATCGACGCCATCGGACGCCGGACGCGCCGCCACGCGCCTCTTGAAGGGAGCGACTCGCCGCCGGTTATTCTGCAATTTCCGGCCGTCTCCGGTCACCTTTGACGGTCACCTCCGGCGAGTGAAGACTTTTCAGGCCGAGATCTTTCCAACGCCAGTGGTCACTTCCCGATCCGACATCGTTTGGGTTGTTTTCCGTTTTATATCTACCGGTAATTCGGGATTTGTATTGGAAGTTGAGATTCGACCGTTGGATCGGTGATCCGAATGTTTCAGATTGTTGCTCTCGATTATATGAGCGTTTTGGTATATATATCCACCGTTGAAAGTTTCTGGTGGTGGGGCCCGCTTTTTAGTTGTGGGGCCCAATCTTCGTTGTGGGGCCCGCTTTCCTCGTTAAGCGTATCGGCAAGTTTCGAAGCCGTCGCTGTGATCCTTGAGATATTGGCTGACCAGTGGATCTTTCTTTGAGAGATTTGGAGATCGTTGGAGCTCGGTATGTAATTATTACCGTTTTGGGGGTGTAAATGATAGAATTAGAAAGTTTTGGATATAATTGTAAATTTACATAATTAAGAGGGTAAAATTGTAATTTTGCTAATTAGGGGTTAAATAGTAATACTTAAGAATTTTAGGACTATTTGGGCATATCGGAAAAGTTTAGGGGCTAAAACGGAAATTTAGAAACTTTAGGGGTAAAATCGTAATTTTTGGATAATTGAGGGACCTTATCGTAATTTTACATTTTTCAGATTCTGGGCGAGGATATAGATTTATTCAGAGCTTTTGCATTGATAGAGGTAAGTACACTCTGTGGTGATTCTCTTAACATTTTTTTGATGATTGATGGTTGTTGTGAGAGTTGGTATATATATATATATTAATATATATTGTCATAATTATATATATAAAATTGATATATATATATATATATATATATATATATATATATATATATATATATATATATATATATATTTACATTTGTGAGATATTATATTGAGATATTAAAAGCATGATAATATGAAATCGTGATTGTTGAGATGAGATTGATTGGATTGGATCGAGATGTGATTGTATTGGATGATATGTGTTGTTGTGTTATGCAGCCGGGTTTTGTATAATAGTGGTCGGATTTGAGATGATGTGATGATACATCAGATGGTATGAGATGATATAAAACCTTGGGAGTTGTGATGAGATACTCTCTCATTGTTTTTATTGATTTGGGGGTATACGGGGACTCCCCTTTTGGTTATATTTCACTCATTTTGAGAGTTGATATGGTTGGAAACCTTGGGAGTTGTGATGAGGTACTCTCCCATTGGTTTCAATCCTCTGTTATACTAAACTCGGACTAGCAACCATGTTGATGGATGTTGTATTGTTGTGGGATGATTGTTGTTATGATATTATAACATATGTTATTTTCATATATATATATATATAATATATATATATATATATATATATATATATATATATATATATATATCCCTATTTTGTTGGTGAGGTCATGTTGAGAGAATGAGTGCTTACTTGTTGAGCTTTTTAAGCTCATTCCCCTCTTCCCCCAAACATTTCAGGTAGTTCGCGAGAATAGCAGGAGCAGTACCAGATTGGGATCCACGTGCCACAGTTGTATTTTTTTTGGGTGGTCCAGACATTCGAGTCGTCATTTTCATTTTTTTTAAGTCTTGTGTTGTAAACCATAAATGTTGTGTATACTTTATGAGTTTGTAATTTGTGATGTATTATTTGTGTGTTTTAAATTGGTTGATTTGGCATATAGAGTGCTCGAGCTGAAGTTGATCGCGGACCTCTTTTTAGGGTTGGGCCCGCCCTAAGGAGGGGGTCGTGACAAGCATAATGTAATGTAAACAGTATTATGTTTTATGAAATAAAATGATGCATTATTCATTTATCAAAGTGTTTGTTCAATATCGCATATTGTATATTATCATGTTTACACTAGATTACTCATGTGCCTTCAGATTTAATGTATGAGTGTCATATACATGAGGATTTAAGTCTGAAGTTAGTAATCAAAAATAGTCCATAGAGAGTAAACAAAACAAGTATTTTGTTTGTGGTTTATCTATAGCTGCGGTCCATTTTATACCTGTATGGCGATCTTGATCCGGTATCGTCCATGTGGAGACCTGAGAATGGATGCACCTTATATGATGTGATCATATAGGACTGGACCTATATAAAAATGAGTTTTTATTATTTCCATTAAATAAAGAAATTCATTTTCGATCTACCAGATAGTCATATATGGATTGATCTTAATCCTGAGTGTACTAAGAACTCATGCATGACAGGCTATATCCTTTGATTTACAAATGTGAGGTTGGTGTAGCAATCCCGACCAATAGCTACGTACTTTGGGGACATGGTTTGGTTTGTAGTTGTGGACGTTTTACATAGATATTAGGTTACTCATTCTTACGAGAAGTAGATGAGTATCTTTCTTAAGGGATGATTCAATAGTTGAATGGATAGAGCGCTCGAGTTTTTCTATTACAAATAGAAATATTAAAATTCATAATGGTTATGGATAAATCGTTCAATAGAGAATCAATAGTATTTAAGGTAAAACTAATTAGAGGGGTATAACAGACATTATGACTCAGCTCTAATTATGAGATACTCGTGAAGGGTTAATCTGTACGTAATGACTATATCGATGAACACCGACATAGTTCGGCTTAATTATCTATCTGCGGCAACGAGAGTGCCGCTTCGGGTTTTTTGTGAAATAATCCGGAGTTAATAATTAAAAGCTTAATTAATATTATGAGATTATTAGAGCTCGGAACCATATGCTCATTTGGTCCCCGTGCTAGCTCAATATACTATAGCAGATTAAATATAATTGGATAATCTAATTATATACTCACATATGTAAATATTATTAATATGATTAATAATATTATTTTGTCACACTTGAAACTATATATTAAAGTTTAATATATGGTTTTATAATAAATGATCATATGATAACTATTTATTATTAATTATTAAATTATATATGATATAATTAATAAAGGTCAAATTTGAAATTTCCAAAGTTTGGGTTTTGGAAACCCTTGGATTTATTTTGGAAGTTACACCTATTAAAAGGGTGTTAATTTTTTATTTTTGTAACATATTTTTCTTTATGGAAAGTAAATAAGATGTTACAAAAATTTGAAATAAAATCCACCATGGTCGAAAATTGCAATAAGGAGAGGGGAATGGTTTTGTTTATTTTGAAAATTAATAACCCTAGGTATAAAAAGAAAAGGTGTTTTTCTTTTTGCCTAACCTAATTCATTCTAACCCTAGCCTCATTTTCTTCTTCAAAACTCTCTCAAGTGTTGAGAGATACAAAAACAAGAAGAAAATAAATGAAAAAAACTTATGTGACTTAGAATCTCTAAAGAGTTTAGGGATTCGTATTGTGAGTGTAACCCACCCTACGTTCTGTTTGTAACGAGATATAGGTCGGAAGACTTTTTGGTGTCAAACAAAAATCCATCATCTTCCTTATTCCTTGACCCACGACAGTGAGCATTGTTTTTGCTCATTGCTGCACATTGTTTTAGTGAAACGGGGCTCGATTTGTTTTGCGTTTGATCCAGTTGTAGACAACAGGACCTGACGACGCTGTTCTCTAGGCTCGCGGCCTAGTTGAGAAGTACGAAATAACATGGAGTCGCCACCCGGTGTGAGCCGGGAAAATGAGATTTAAGGCCGCACTCACCCCTCGCAAGAGAAGACCTCAAACCTTTGGGTTCGGAATGGTCTCTTACTTTATGTCATCTTGTAATGTTTGTGATTTGTGCAATATTAATCAAAACTACTTAACATACATGTACAATGATAATTCAACCTAATTCACATTCATAAAAATAAATCTTACATTTAAATTTACATGCTTCGAAAATGAGTTTTCATAACATAACAAGTACAAAAATAAACATGTGGGCCAGTAACTTGGCCACTATTAATGTAGGACCTCGCATACCTGATTAGACGTATCTGACATCAACAGAATACGCCGCGTCCGTAACAGTAAAGTAACAAAGGGTGCCCTCAGGTCTTATCTTTTAGTCGCTGTCGGGAGTGCGTTCTGCGGTGCCGGAAGGGGTTATCATTCCACTGTTCTCACTGATGCGATTTTTCCGCTGTTTTGTCCGTGTTCGCCATTTTCAATGTTTTGTCCGTTTTCAACGGATCCGCTGTTTCTGCCGTTTTCACTGTTTTCACCCGCGGTTACAGTTTACCGTTTTATCTGTATTCTCACAGTTCAACTCGCCGTTTTTGCCGTTTCACTCGTTGTTTTCACTCATGATTTTTCTGTACTTTTCTGTTATTTTCACTCGCTGTTTTCTCTCTTTTTCAACTCAAATTCTCTTTCTCTCTCTTGGTTATTTTGGTCACTGTTTTGGGCAAAGTTTCAGTATTGTTTTAGGGTTTCTTTGGGCTCGGTTTCACGGCAGTTTGGAGAGGTTGTTTCACGTGTGCATGGCACATGCATGGGGCAGTTTACTGCTTTGGTCGATCAGTTTATCATCGGCAGAATGTGTCTCTTTGGTGGGCTGTTCTTGAAGAGGGTTCTGGTGTTTGTGTGGTTTCTTTGTTACGGCTAATGGAGGGGCAGTGGCTGTGGCGTGAGCAGTGTGCTTTGAATGGTTTCTGTTTGGCCGTGAGGTTAGGGACAGTTAGGCGTGAGCTTGTGCATTTGTTGAATGAAGGCAGGGGCTGTTTCACGTGCATATGGGGCTGTTTGTGAAGGCTGTGCGGGCAGTGCTTAGAGAGGCTGTATTGGCATGAGCTTAGGGCTGAGTTAGGGTTTCATGGCGGTGAAGGGTGTGGATGGTTGAAGATGATGGTGGTGAGCTTGTCCGTGGGGTTCAAGCAGGGAGGGGCGTTGATGATGATGTGCAGTGAAGGTAGTCCAGGGCTCGGCCATGGCGGTAGGGTTTCTCCTTTGATGGCGTGATTTGTGGGCTGGTGAGGGACGCTTTGTTTTGTGAGGTGCTCGGTGAGGGAGTCTCGGCAATGTTGGTTTGTGTTCAAGGGTTCGAGGGTTCAAGACATGGGCATGCGAAGAGATATCAAGGTCCATGTGAAGTTATGATGATGAGCTAAGATGCCGTGTGATGGATGGGAAAGAGAGCTGATGATGAAGCCCTTGACGCCGTGAATGAGGGCTGTTTCCGGAGGTCCAGCCGAGAGTTGCTGAAGGTTGATGAAGGAGATCACTTGAGGTGATGAGAGAGAGTGCCGAGTGATGATCCTCTAGTTGCCGAGCTGGGTGTATGGTGATGAGAATTGATGATGTCGAGTGTGGTGATCCACTGGGTGTTTGATTGATGATGAAGATCAGTTGTGATGTATGGTTTGAGGGAATTAAGGGCTAATGGCGTGAGGCCAGAGGGAGTGAAGATGGCGTTTTTGTGGCTGTGAATCATGAAGAAGAAGGTGGTGCAGTTCGGTTCAATGGGGTGTCATGGTGATGCCGTGAATGAGCATGATCCAGGGGCTGTTGATGGTGGTGATGAAGTGGCGTGGGCTCCTTGCCGAGAATGATCAAGGTCAATAGCCCCTCTTGCAGTTTAAGTGATCATCATTAATTGGCTCTGTGGTTGATCTCCAGGTGGTGAAGATGATAGATCTATGATGATCTGTGAGGGGTCTTCCCGGCCAAGAGATGATGAGATGTCGATGATTGATGATGAAGATTTTTTTGTTCGTTCAAGGGGATTTTTTGCGTGAATGAAGGGTTGATGATTGATCAAGTGGGGAAAAAACAAAGGAATAAACGGTGGAGGATGGGATGGTCACATGGGCTCCTTGACAAAATGGTGATGATGATTGAAGATTTGTTGACAATTGGAGGCATTCACGTGGGGCATGGAGGGAAATTGGTTTGGTTAGGAAAGTGGGGGGAATTGTTTATTGTTAAATTTGGTTTGTGAAATTGTTTAATTTTGTGTTTTAATTATTTGTTAAAATTGTTATTTTAATTGGTTGGTAATTTTTAATGATTTAATTTAATTCAAATTAATTTAAGTGGTTGATGAATGGAAGTTGAAGGGTCACGAGCATGGAAAATTGGAGAGAGAGAATAGGTGCGAGAAAAAACGAGGATAAGGTTCCGAGCGAATGATGATTTTGAAATGGAAAAGGTGACGACGAACCCGAAACAAAACGAGCGAATAAAATCCACCAAAAAGTCAATTCTTGACTTTGCCCTTCCGTCGTCCGTTTCCCGCGACTTCCATGACATGAAAAGGTAGTGCCTCCTTACGAGGCTCGTCATTGGGCATGATATGCAAAAATGCAGTGTCTACACCAGTGTTTTTAGGGAACTTTAAGGGGTATTTTGAGAATGTGTTGGGACTGTTTTTGGCTGAAAAATCAGACCTAAAATGTAGCAGAAATTGATTCATACAAGGGCTGAACTAGGCATCGAATTAGGTACATTTTGAGACAAAACAGTCCAATTTTTGTGTCACAATTTGGGGCTGTTCGGGGGCTGAAATATTTTCCAAAACATAAACGAAAATTCAGTCTTGGTGTTGGTAAAATTTAGCCACTCAAAGAGAATGGCAGAAAAAATTTTCATGTCCTATCCGAGTGCCTAATGTGTTTCCGCTGCGCTAGGAAAGTGGTTCCTACAATTGACATCGAGAGAAAATGTTGAAAAGTGATTTTAACCCTTCTCTTTTGATTTAAAGTTACTGTTTTTATATACTTATATGAGTTATAATACTGATATGTATGTTTAGATGAGTAGGCACAAAATAATATTAATAAGAGGAATGATTATCATTTTTCATGTGATGAATGAATTTTGCATTGGTCGTAAATTTTTTCGGCTCTTATTTTTGTGTTGGTTTTGGTTTTGAGATGTAAGGCCTAAGGACATTGTTTACAAATATTGTTATTTAATTTTCCAATGTAAAAGTTTCAATTGTTATAATTTGGAGCACCGAAGTCGCAAAAGGAGCCAACACCACATTGGAGCAAGATTTGAAGACCAAGGGAAGCCTTGAGATATTTTTGTACTAATTAGATTAGTATAGGAAAAAATAAGAGCCCGGTCAATACAAATTTTTTTTTTGTATGTATGTTTAATTCAAAATGTTTGAATAATATGTCATATAGCTTAGGGTGTCTACTCTTGCATTTCATATGCCATAACATGTTTTTGGATGCATATATATTCTAGACATGAAATGTGATTTTATGTGATTTAAAATGTTAAATTGGAATGTTAAATTTAAAATGTGATTTAAAGATTTCTCATAAGGACACATATCTGTGCAATTTTAGACTTGGTCATATCAGTCTTGACCGGATAGATAGGTTGATAAAGAACGGAGCTTTAAACCTGTTAAAGCTCAGAACTTTACCATTCTGTGAATTCTGTTTAGAGGGAAATGACTAAGGGACCTTTTACTGGAAAATGTATAAGAGCCAGTCAATCACTTGAGTTAATGAATTCAAGATATGGGTATGTTTACCTAATGCGGCACAAGTCAGATACTTTTGAAAAGTTCAAGGAGTATCGTGCTGAGGTTGAAACCAATTAGGTAAGACAATCAAAACTTTAGTTGAGCATGGGATAGTATCCCAGCTTACAGCACTTGGAACACCACAGCAAAATGGTTTTGCAGAGGAGAAATCAGACTCTACTAGACATGATAAAATCTATGTTTAATTATAGTTCATTACCTAGTTCATTCTTGGGGTATGCATTGCAAACAACAATGTATATCTTTAATGTAGTTCCATCTAAGTATGTTCCTAAGACTCCTTTAGAGTTTTGGAGTTTTCGTAAAACTAGTTTATGACATTTCCGTATATGGGGTGTCCAGCACATGTGCTGAAAAAAAAGACTACTAAGTTGGAGCCACATTCACAGGTGTTCCTATTTGTAGGTTATCCTAAGGAAACTATGGGTGAATTCTTTTATATCCCAGAAGATAACAAAGTGTTTATATCAACAAATGCCATGTTTCTAGAGGAGGACTATATGCGAGAGTTCAAACCTCGTAGTAAGGTGTTACTCGAGGATTAACTTGCTGGAAATCATTGGAATCAATGAGATTATTTGAATTCCCTTTCCTTTTTCAATCCTAGTTCGTGCACTATAAATAAGAGCCCAAATTCTTCACAAATGGGGACTTAGAGAGAGCTTTTTTGAGGCAAATAGAAAAAATTCATAAAAACTCACCATCATAGCAAGAGAGAAAAACAGTGAGAAAAAAATCCCACAAGTTTCTTTGAGTTTTCTCCTTCCGACAAGTAATCCAGCAAATATCTAGTTTTCATTTGTGCTTTTCGAGCAAACTACACCTAAGGTATGACCTAAAGGCTCCCAAATCTTTATTTCCATCATATTCTACATCTTTATCTTTATAGTCTTACAAAGTATTTCCAACTAGACTTGATATAAATCTGACTAGACAAGCACAATCTATTTATAAATGTCTGGCAAAATCTAAAATATTCGGCTATGCTTCTCCAAAGCCAAAGTGAGAGGATATACACCTATTATTCTATTATCCTTATGATCATGTTGCGTCATTACTATTTTCATTATTTTATTACTACTATCTATATTTTACAGTTGTTTTATTATTTCCATGTTATTACTAATTCGTTATTACTATTACTATGCATGATTCTATATACTTGTCTTCCTGGTTTACGCAACATATCCGACCAGACTTAAGATAAGTCCAGTCGGACATTAATGATATGAAATATGTCCGGCTAGGCTTCTCAGAAACCAGATCAGTAAGATATGTACTATATTCCATTTAATTTTTATTTCGATATTACTTTAACAATTTCTAGATGCTTATAACTATCAATATTGCCCTTTTATCAATTTTATTATTAAGGATTGCTTCTGTGTATGCTTTAAATTGTAATTGCATGATGTTTCATTCCAAGATATTTCTATAGCTCTTTAAAACCTGAATATTATACTGACATCAGTAAGGGATCATTCCGAACCCAAACGGGTTTAAGGTCGACCCTTGAGAGGGGTGTAGTGTGACCTTGAATCATTTTCAATTTTTCATACCGGGTGGTGACTCTATCATTATTTGGGCAGTCTCATGTGGGCTATTTGTACCCTCCATAGACTATGAGCCCAATAGTGTCATGATCACCGGTATCATAGGCATAGCGGTAAACCCCACTAGGACACGTTCTAGTCCTTCTAGCGGAGGCATACACCACTTTAGGGAAGAGGAAAGTCTTAAAGCATAGGTTGAGCTATTAACTAGAGAAATAGAAATTTTAAAAGCCAAAGATAGCAAAACTATGCATGCGGTAACCTAGTTAGAACCTCAAGAGGTATGTTTTATGTGTAAAAGGATTGACTATATAGCCCAAGAGTGTCATTTATATAATAAGATGAGGGAAATATATGATGAATAATGCAATACCTTACAGATGTACAAGAAGCCTTATACATCGTATTCAGATTCTTATAATCCTAGTTGGAGGAACCACCTAAATTTCAGCTGGAAACATGAGTCTCAACAGCCTACTCAACCACCACAACCTAGAGGCTACACTGCTCCCAGTATCATACACCTACTGACCGGTGCAAACACACGCCTATAACGCAAGCGCACATATCGTTCAAGTAGTATAAAAATATCGATCACACGATGACTTAATTCATACTATTGTTATTAATTATTGAATCTATTTATTTACAAATATCCAATTGAATGAAGAAGAGAATGATTGTTTGATTAGTTGAATGTGGTTTTGCATAATAAATAAATAAATAAAAAGACAAAAGAAAATACTAAGGAAAATAACAAAAGACACAAAGATCTAAGGTTGTGATTTCTTTTAATATCATTTTAAAGATGAAATGGTTATCTTAAAGTTGGGTAATATATTGATTTATTAACCTAGAACACTAAATTATGTGTAAGCCTCTGTCGATGGTCAGACACAAATACCCAGTTTAACCCAATTGAACCATATGTCTATGTCAACCAAATTATCTGGATTCATTAAGTTTAAGTTCCAATTATAGCTAACCCCGCCCGACAGGTATATTCCTATCCTGTAAGGAAATCTATTAAAGGGTTATCTATCCTCAAGGAAGATCGTGGGCTATTGAGTCTAAGGCTGAAACCTAAAATCCCTATGTCTAGTTCATTTTAGATTTACCAGATCAATTTTATTAATGGCCAATTAATGAAAAAGCATTAAGATTAAGACTCAATAAATAAATCTTTATAATACCAAAATTATAATTTAACCCTTATAGACCGGTGATATTGGATTTCATCACAACCCTAGATTACTAACTTAGTTATGACACATAGCTAGGGCTAGTAAAAACTTAAAAGTAAAAGCCATAAAGTAACAGTACTGCAAAGTAATTGCAGTAAAGTAAAAGCTTTAAAGTAAAATAAAATACCAAGGTAAAATGAATTATTTCTACTACTACTTATTTAGATATCTCCCAATAAAATAATATATAAACTTGTGATTATTACCAACCAGCCATATAGGCGGTAACCTGATTAAGTAAATTTAAGTCCAACCAGCCACAGAGTCAACACGCCACTTCGTGATTGGCTGATGATGACGTGGCGTGTTGACTCGGTTGACCTGCTGACGTGGATGATGACGTGGCATGACGTGTGGCAAAGGTTGACTCGTTGACTGATGACATGGCGATGACATAGGATGACATAAGATTCCTTTTAGTCAGTATTATGGAGAATTTACAAATTAAATAATTCAAAATGAAATAAACAAAATTTAACTTGTTACGAAATAGGCTTGAGATACGTCTCAGGAGTAGAAATTCCTTACTCGGCTATCTCTTACCAATTTCACCTTTTTAGTCAAAACAAAAACACAAAAAACACAAAATATTTTTGTAATTTTTGAAAATTTTTCAATTTTTTTGTATTTTTCGAAAAATTTTGGACTAAAAACAACACACAAACTAAAAACAAGGTACTAATCAACTAATTCATTCCCCCAAACCTAAATGAGACATTGTCCCCAATGTCTTAAAAAGTAGAAGAAGAATTTAGAAGGTCGTACCTGGTTAGCTGAAAATCTACAGGAAATTAAAGGTTAAGATCCAGATTAATTCTACGTCTCTTACCACGATCGTCCTCGGACCAATTTATATTTGAAAGGATAGGGTCAACTTGTGGTTCATAGGCTATGAGTTGGTCTATTAGATCCGGAGCGGTTCTGGCATTAAAAATGAGTTCTTTTAAAGGTTTTGATATGAACCCATTCCTCTGTGCATCATCAAGAAACACACAAAGAAAATCATAAAACCCATCAACGTTGTACAACCCAATTAGTTTTTGGTGTATGTTTAGGTTCGCCCAAGATAGTACAATAAAAATTTCATCCAATGTACCCAAGCCACCTGGCAAAGTAATAAAAGCATCAGCACGGTTAATCATTTCTACCAGTCGTTCAGACATACCTGACATGATCAGTTCCTCTCCGTTTGATGGTTCAATAAGATTTGCCTCTGCCAAGGGTTTTGGGATGATTCCCAAAACGTGACTGCCTCCTTCCTGTACGGCCTTTGAAACGATACCCATTAATCCAAGATTGCCTCTGCCATATATTAAGTGCATATTCCTTGCAGCTAAGACTCGACCCAATTCATGTGCTGCTTCTATGTATTGTGGCTTAACACCAACACTACTACCGCAAAACACGCAGATGTTTTCAACTCGTCTTCTTGAAGTGGCTTCCATTTTTTTATGTATTTATTTCTCAACTCTGGATTCCTTCAAAAGTGCAATGACGGGCTGAATTTATAGTACCTGAAAAATGGTGAGTAATAATGGCACAAGTATCTTCCAGAGGACGTTTGTTTGCTAAACAACAAAATGAATCGTGAAAGGTCAAAAAGTCTGGATCCTGTCTACGAAAATAAAGATAATTACAACAGAAAAGCAAATCAAAGCAATAATTAAGGTAACAGATTTGTGTACACAATACGCCACTCGTTTGGTATATAAATCCATGAGGATGCGTCTCAAGAATTAATTCTTTACTCAGCCGTCGCTAATGAATTGGTTCTCATCTTTGTGATTGCCAAACACCATTCATTCTGTCTTAAAATGCTTCGTTTGTACCTTTCCTATAAAAACAACACACAAAATTAAAAATTCTACAACATGTATACACAAAATATGAAAACAGAAATTACAACAAATTGCATGGGTTGCCTCCCTGCTAGCGCTAATTTTTTCGTCTTCAGCTAGACGTGACTGAAATCTATCTGTCAAGGAGGTTTCAATGTCATTTTGGATGTCCGATTAAAGACAATCCCGTGAGCGTTGTTTTTGAAGGGTCTCTTCCAACGGTAAATGGGCAAAAAGAGTTTTGTCTCATTCAGTGCTCGTGCTACCTTTTTAAACTTTGTCGCTTTAACAATTCCTGCAAAGAAATAAAGAAAATCAGGAGGTCTCGTATGGTGCTTGACTTGGAATGGGAGTTCCATTCTGTCAAGCTTCTGGGTGATATCTTTAGATTGTACTCCCCAAAACAGCGATGTTTCTCCTGAATGCACTGGATCTTTATTAAGGTCAGACATTTGCTCCTACATTTGCTCTGTTTCTTGTTCCACCTTTTCTTCACAGATGTATTTGAAAATTTCTGCATTCAGCTCTTCATTTGTCATCTGTGAAATGCATGCTGCAAAATTATCAACCTGAGGATGTGAAGAAATGTCAGATTTTAAGTCTTCATCCTCTGATCTGGGTGAAATGATTGGCTCAGGTAGATCTTCTTCAAACATTTGTGCAATGGAATCTCCAAGATCTTCATTTTGAGGATACAGAATTCCATCCTCAAGTGTTGATGCAGTTGGTACAAGCAGCTCAGTTTCATCATCATCAGAGTCAGAATAATAAAAATCAAATCGAGACTTTGCCGGTTCGGGCTCCTGAACTGATACCTCTGGTTGTTGATACTGCTCAACCTCCTCTTCTGTTGAAGTGTCATTGTGAAATGATTGGTAATCGAAGGCTTCATCAGTGTCATCTGAAACTGGTTCTTGAGGTATGTAGTTCTGGTTTTCTGTTAATTGTCTGATATGATCTGTCATTCTCTGTATGGATTCTGTTTGACTCTGAATACTTTCGAGTTGATTCTGGAATGTTTCAAGCATTGTATCCATCTTTTCTTCTCGTTTCTTGAACACATCTTTGAGCATGTTTAGCAACTGATCTTCCTCTGATGGTTCTGATTGTTGATGAAGATCATTGGAGGTGGCTGGATGAGATGGAAAATATGACGGTTCTTCGTACCTTGAATGATTCCAATAATTCTGCCACTCTGAATATATATACATTGATCGCTCGGGTGGTTACCATCACATATTACACATCTCCCCATTTCGTTCTATTGAGCAAATGTAGAATTGCTTGGTTCTGGCATCCAGTGATAATTGTTGGTCTGGACAACAGGCCTCAGAAAACCGGACTGTTGCTCCCAGATGTAGGGTGTATCTTCTTGTAAAGCACGTGATCTCTAAATCTCCAAATAATGTTCCATTTTTTCAATCACCTGAAAACAAAATAAAAATTACAGATAAAGAAAATTAGATACAAGTAAATTAGATAGCTTCAAAATTAATAACTCAAGAAAAATAAGTCCACGGCAACGGCGCCAAAAACTTGACCGGTGCAAACACACGCGTATAACGCAAGCGCACGTATCGTTCAAGTAGTATAAAAATATCGATCCCACGAGGACTTAATTCCTACTGTTGTTATTAATTATTGAATCTATTTATTTACAAATATCCAATTGAATGGAGAAGAGAATGATTGTTTGATTAGTTGAATGTGGTTTTGCATAATAAATAAATAAATAAAAAGACAAAAGGAAATACTAAGGAAAATAACAAAAGACACAAAGATCTAAGGTTGTGATTTCTTTTAATATCATTTTAAAGATGAAGTGGTTATCTTAAAGTTGGGTAATATATTGATTTATTAACCTGGAACACTAAATTATGTGTAAGCCTCTGTCGATGGTCAGACACAAATACCCAGTTTAACCGAATTGAACCATATGTCTATGTCAACCAAATTATCTGGATTCATTAAGTTTAAGTTCCAATTATGGCTACCCCCGCCCGACAGGTATATTCATATCCTGTAAGGAAATCTATTAAAGGGTTATCTATCCTCAAGGAAGATCGTGGGCTATTGAGTCTAAGGCTGAAACCTAAAATCCCTATGTCTAGTTCATTTTAGATTACCAGATCAATTTTATTAATGGCCAATTAATGAAAAAGAATTAAGATTAAGACTCAATAAATAAATCTTTATAATACCCAAATTATAATTTAACCCTTATAGACCGGTGATATTGGATTTCATCACAACCCTAGATTACTAACTTAGTTATGACACATAGCTAGGGCTAGTAAAAACTTAAAATTAAAATCCATAAAGTAATAGTGCTGAAAAGTAATTGCAGTAAAGTAAAAGCTTTAAAGTAAAATAAAATACCAAGGTAAAATGAATTATTTCTACTACTACTTATTTAGATATCTCCCAATAAAATAATATATAAACTTGTGATTATTACCAACCAGCCATATAGGCGGTAACCTGATTAAGTAAATTTAAGTCCAACCAGCCATAAAGGCGGAACCAAAATAAACCAGCCATAAAGGCGGAAAATGAATTTTATTACTAACCGACCAATCTGGCGGTATCCTTTCTTAGTCAGGTTTAACCAAGTTAAATTGATTTACCAACCGACCAATATAGCGGTATCCCTTTTTAAGTCAAATTTTAAATAGTAAATATATTATTTTAAAGGGAGATTAATCTAAATAACAATAGTAAAAAAATTACCTTTCACCCTAGCAATGAGAAGTTACCTCATCATGCTGAATAGTAAAAACTGTAAAAAGTAAAAAGTAAAAATTAAATTACTATTATTACAAAACGTAATTAAAAATTATTTACAAAACTAAAAAATTAAAAATAAAAAAACTAAAAACTACAGAATCTAGAGAGAGAAACTCTCTCTTTACATAGAATATAAGAGAGAGGATGGTACAACAAAAACTGAAATCTCGAGCTCAATTTATAGGCGCGGGTAAGCTACCAGCGTCGCGACTCCAAGGGTCTCCGCGTCGCGACTCCAGAACAGTGAATTGTGGCACAATGACGGCTTGACACGTGGCGATTCAGATAAGAAGATAAGGCGACACGTGGCGAGGCGGCTAAAAGCTTAATGATGAAGCCGACGTGGCGATGACGACTATCGGCACCATAAGATTTCGACATGTGTCACTTCGTGATTGGCTGATGATGACGTGGCGTGTTGACTCGGTTGACCTGCTGACGTGGATGATGACGTGGCATGACGCGTGGCACATGTTGACTCGTTGACTGATGACGTGGCGATGACATTGGATGACACGTGGCAATGGTGATTGTCGGCACCGTAGGATGATGACACGTGGCATGATGCACGTTAGCATATCGGCTGTGATGGTGACACGTGGCATGGCGCACGTTAGCAAAGTCTTTCAAATTCTGACATGTTGACCCGGCGCACGTTAGCAACTTCAGCTCATGCTGGGCGTCGCGACGGGAAAGGCTTCAGTGCGAAAGGCGTCGCGACGCGGAAAAATTACCATTTTGCCATTTTTGCCAATTTTCACATTTTTGCTCCAAATCACCTCCAGAATGTCCTGAAACTTTATTTATCTAGAAAATAACACAAAACACATCAAAATATTCACAAGACTCAAGAAACTTTACAAAATATTAGGTTAAATGAGTGGGAAAAGTGATATATTTACCACTCATCACCTACCATTCATAGAAACTGTTTAGAGGACACTGTGCAAGATTTGTAGAGGCCCAGAGTAAAACTAATCAAGGGTTTGAGTCATTGATAGCTAAAGTGGTTGAAGAAAATAAAGAGATGAAGAGTGATGTCTCTAAATTGACTAATGTTTTAAGTGTACAGGAACTAGGAAAATTTCCATCTCAGGCTCAACCTAATCCGCTAGGACAAGAAATAGCATAGATTGACCATGAGGCATCCAATGTAAAGAGTCTTAATGCCATAACCACTATGAGTGGTAAAAGATAAATGTGCAGGACACTTCCAAAATTTTAGATGACACTACAAATATTAGTGCAGATATTCATCAAGGAGAACAAGTGGTGCAGAGCCCAATTCGAGTACCATTCCTTCAAGCTCTTAGGCCTACTGCGAGAGATATAGACTATAATGGTGAGATCCTAGAACATTAAAGCAAGTAAGATTAACCTTCCTTTGTTACATGTAATCAAACATGTGCCCACATATGCGAAGGTTTTGAAGGATCTATGCACCATGATAAGAAATCATCATATGAAGAAGACTACATTCCTGACAGAGCAAGTAAATGTAGTAATTAAATAGAGGGCTCCACCATAATACAAATATCTAGGATGCCCCACTATTACTTGCCACATTGGCACATCTGAGTTTGGTCAAGCTTTATTAGATTTAGTTGCTAGTATTAATCTTATGCCATATTTTATCTATATGCACTAGGACTTGGAGAGATTAAACCAACATTTGTGGTTTTACAGTTATCTGATCGTTATATTAGAACACTGCGAGGAGTAGTTGAGGATGTTTTACTACAAATCAATAAATTCTATTATCATGCGAGTTGGTATTAATTCTCCTTTATCATATTTTATAACATTAATTCCATATTTTTGTGGTACAACTTGTGTATGAATTACCCACTTACTATCAGAGATAGAATAGATATGCCTACATCAAGAAGTTTAAGGACCTCTGTTTTTGCCACTTATTTCATGTGAGGGTTATTCTTTTTTGGGGTTGACGATATTTCCTAACATTATCTTCTAAATGTATTCGATGTGTGCATATTAATGGATTAATGTCTTTTATGTCTTTTGAAGTCAATCTAATTGTCAGTTTATGTTCTTTCAACACATTTAAAAGTTTACCTTCTTGATCGCTTGTAAGAAGAGAAGAAATTACTACAAAGTAAGTTTGATTATCTTCTAGAAATGCATATTTCAGTCCTTCTAGCAAAGCTTTTAACTCCAAATTGGGTACTTCATCGTGTCTTTCTTCTTCCAATGTTCCCATTTCTTCCAAATTTTGTATCTCTTCATCGTCTTCCAATACATGCGTAGAGTCAAGTAGAAAATTATTAGTAATATCCGTATCCATTTTTGTACTCTATTCAACAAAATTAACAGTCTAAATTTTCATGGGATCCGATAAACTTCCCTAAATATGCTCATCCATAATTGGCTTAATTGATTTTATGCTTTCGTTTTCATTGTCCTCATCATATGAATGTTTGCACATGTTAAAAATATTTAGCTCCAATGTCATGTTGTCAAAAGACAGATTTATGATTCCATTCCTGTAATTAATTAAAGCGTTAACTGTTGCTAAAAATTGACGACCAAGTATTACATGGATTGTTTTATAACTATCTGCTACATGTTGTGTTTCTAAGACAATAAAATCCACAGGATATATGAATTTATTGACTTGCAATAACGCATCTTCCATGATTCTTTTTGGTACCTTAACTGATCTATCAGTAAGTAAAAGAATAGTTAAAGTTGGTTTCATCTCACCGATATTAAGTTGTTGCCAAATCGAAAATGGAAGTAAATTTACACTAGCTCCTAGATCAAGCAAAACATGTTCAATGTTTTGATTTCCATTAATACAAGAAATTGTCGGACAACCAGGGTCCTTATATTTTAATACATTATTAATTGAGAGAATAGAGCTTACCTGTTCCGCTAGAAAGGATTTCTTACTTAAATGATGTTTGAATATTTCATAAATTTCTGGGAATGGTTCAATTTCTTTGTTTTTAATGCTTGAGGAAATAGAGGTGAATGAGAAAAACTATTATTATCAACGACGAGTAATAGTTCATCAACCACTTCCTTACCCTCTGAATCTATTTTATTCTCAGCTTCGCGAGGTTCAAGAATAGGTCTGTGGATGTTTTTACCACTATAAAGAGTAATAACATATTTGACTTGGTCTAAGTGTTGAATTCCCGAACTACCCTTGTGCAGATTTAGATGACTCTTGGGATTTGACTGTGGTTGTGCAGGAAACTTTCATTTCTTATTAATGGTCAATGCAGATTTGATTTTGGCAAAAGTTTCTCTCAAATCATTCATCGTTTATGCATTTTGATTATTGATGGCTTTCTATTTCTCCATGAATGCATTCATGGTATCCTCAATGGTTTTCCTGGGTGGTGCGACATATGGTGCATAATTCTAGGAATTTCATAAATTCTGGTGAACTGGAGAGGTTGTTGCAATGATTGTTTTTAGTTATCATTCTTGAAATTGAAGTTTGGATGATTTCTCCAATCATAATTGTAGGTTTTTGAGTACGAGTTTGGATTTGGTCTATTGAATGTGTTTATGGAATTGACTTGGTCATGGAGACACTCTTGCAGGGCTGGTAAGGCCAAACTTGTGTGACATGTTCATTTGAATTATAGATTTGACATAAGACTTCCTTAACTGACTTGACATGATCACTATTCCCTACTTCTAAAGCCTCAATTTTTTTAGATAGAGATGCATACTTGTCAGCAAGGTCATGATCTTCCCTAAACATACCTCTACCAGATGGTAGTGGTTTTACAAACGGCTCATAGGTTCCAACTGTGTCCCATTGTTGTGCATTCTCTGCTATGTGTTCTAGGTAATCTAGTGCATCTTTAGGATCTTTGTCCCTAAACTCACCGTTACACATCATCTCCACTACTTGTCTACCTTGGGGTGTTAAACCTTCGTAGAAGTAGGCAACCAGCCTCCATGTTTCAAACCTGTGATATGGACAAACATTTAACATCTCTTTAAACCTCTCCCAATATTGATAAAGTATTTCCCCCGACTCTTGTGTGAAAGCTGTGATTCTTCTCTTAAAGGAATTTGTCCTATGAAGAGGAAAGAACTTTTTAAGAAACTGTTCTTGTAAATCATCCCATGTTCTAATAGATCTTGACCTAAGGTTTTGCAGCCAAATTTTAGCTTTATCCTTTAAAGAAAAGGGAAAAAACTGTAAACGAATTATATTCATGCTACAATTTTGGTATGTGTAAGTGTTACATGCCTCTTCAAACTCTCTTAAGTACTGATAATGATTTTCTGATTCTAGACCGTAGAATGAGGGTAAAACAAAGGATGATACTTGATTTAAAATTGAAACGTGTTGCATCTGGAGGAAAAACAATGCAAGATGGTGATCCTGTCCTAGTGGGATTAATAAATTGTCTAAGTGCCCTAGGATGATCGTTATGCTGACACTCATTTTCTTCATGATCAACTGGGTTTTCAACTTGGGCAGGTGGATTTCAATTTTGGTTCTCATTTCGGTTCTCAGCCATTTTGACGAACGATGAAGGTGATGAAGACTCTCTGTATAATCTTTCGATGGATGATTGAGTCTAGTGTCTCATGCAACCTAAATAAAAAAGAAAACAAAAAAAATACCATATTTACAAAAAGAAAATTAATGACAAGATAAAATAAAAAAATAATAAACTACAAAAGAAAAATGAAAATAAAATAAAAATGAAGAAAAATATTCTATCTACTAAATAATAATTCCCGGCAACAGCGTCAAAAACTTGACACGCTCAAAAAGTGGTTATTTACTCCCAAGTATAAGAGTGTCAAAGTAATAAAATAACCTGATAAGTCTGAGGTCGATCCACAAGGAATTAGATTTAGTAAAATAGAATGATAAGTATAGCGAAAAGAAAAATGTTTGATTTGTTGAAGTTGTTGGAAACTTTTAGGTTAAAAAGCAATAATAAAATAAAATACTGGAGTTAGGGGATCCACTTTTAGTATTTCAACTCTAGAAATCTCGTTTTATTATAATATATAAATTATCCTTGTTACCCAATTAATTTATCTCAGGAATTAATTATGCCAAAACATATAAAATCATCCATATAGGTGGTGTTCATTTATGTAGATAACAAGTCCAGTTAGGTACTTCGTTATGCCAAAAATTGTAAAACCAGCCATAAATGTGGTAGCCATATAAAACCAGCCATATAAGCGGTAGCCATATAAAACCAGCAATATAGGCGGTAGCCAATTTTGTCAATAATTAATCTAGATCTAAATCAAGTTTTAATCATTATATTTCAATTTATTTATTATAATATAAGCGAGATTGATCTAAGTTTTCATTATAAAAGCTTCACCCTTTATCCTAGCGAAAAGAATTTAGCTATTCATTTTGTAATTAAAAATACTCATAATTTTATTACTGAAATAAAAAGACATTACCGAAAGCTTAAATAAATAAACACACAAGACACTATCTCCCAAAATCTATAGAGAAATCGGAAAGAAAGTATGAAAATTTCTTCTGTCGAAAGCTTCAATTTATAGGAAAAATGTTATCCACTGGTCGTAGCGCCAAAACTGTGCATGTCGGGACGCGGATGGCAGCTGTGTACACATGTCGATAGATCAGGGCATCATGACGCTGAAGTCCTGTGTGTCGCGACATGAAAACCAGTGCCCGCGATGACTTTGTCTTCATTGGCGCGTCGAGACGCTAAGGTCTTGTGTGTCGCGACACGCCTGCTGAAATTTCATTTTTATCATTTTCCAAGTATGATTTTTCCTGTCGAGCTTCCGAGCAGTATTTTACCTACCAAATACTAAAAATACACAATAAAAATATACAAAACATAATTTAGAATATTATTTCACATGCGTGCTAAATTAAATGGATTAGTGAAACTACAAGTGTAAATTGATTTTTCGTATAATAAATATACATTTTCTAATATTTATCACTTTCGAGAAAAATTTAATTGATATTGATGGCTACATCACAACATTAACGGAAAAACTTCGGATGTCGAAAACTTTAGGCAGACTATCAAAGTATTCGAAACCTTGATGACCAGGGTAAGTGCCTTAGGGTCTCAAGCCAATGGCGCAAGCACAAGTGCCCCATTAGAAGAGGGATGTGCTAATGATTATCAGAGTGCCATGAACTCACTGAAAGAACAGTTGGCCAAGATGAGCGTAAGGGTGAACCTCATCGCCCTTGCTATTTCGAACTTGCAAACATTTATTACAAATACGAAACATAATAGGTCTGAAAGTTTCAAAGACTAGAACTTATGAGGGTGTTAGAGCTGCACAGGCACTCGAGAATTTCCAATTTGATATGAAGCAATATTTCAGAGCTACACGAATAGAGGAAGAAGAGGATAAGGTCTCGATAACATTAATGTACTTGTCCAGAGATGCAAAGTCATGGTGGATGGAAAAACACATAGAGATCCAATAAGGGTGGTGCGCCATCAAGAATTAGGAGGATCTAAAACACGAGTTAATGGCCCAATTCAAACTAGAAAATGTGGCTTACATGGCGCGACGATAGTTGCGAGAACTTAAACATACTGGAACGGTATGAGAATACGTGAAGAGGTTCTCAAGGTTGATGTTAAATATTCGAGACATGTCTGAGCAAGATAAGTTCTTCTATTTCCTCGAAGGATTGAAGCCTTAGGCCAAGACCGAGTTACAAAGATAGCGGGTAAAAGATTTAACCTATGCACAAGTTGTTGTCGAGCAATTTACAGAATACTTGCTTGATGGACCTCCGTCAAAGAGATCTTTGCCTACACCCACTTTGGCAGAATGTATAATGAGTGGAGCGTTGCGATGCGCCGATGAAAAGAAAGATGAGCGTCATGACACAAATTCATCTGCATCGCAACACTAGGTGCGTAGTCAGAATTGTCCTTTAAAAGGAAACTCCCCTAAGACATCCTATATAAGCTAAAACTCATCCGAAAACTAGGGGAGAGTCTCATTACCTAATTTTGTAGCCTCCAAAGTGATTTTTGAGAGAAAACAAAGCATATCAAACAAACACAAGCACATAACTCAATAATAGGAAGCAAAGGACTAACGATCTCAACATAGTTTCTTCTTCCCTTTACTTCTTTGATGTTTTGTTTATCATTGATTATTTATTTAGAGTTTTTAATCATATGTAGTAACTAAACCTCTAATCTGGTGTTGTGATGAAACCCAATGTTTTGAGTTTATAAATTGATTTCCCTTATATTCTGTGTGATGCTTTGACTTGTTTATTGAATCTTGTTCTTAATGTTCTTTGTTGCTTGATCACCAATAAGATTGATGTGGTAAACTTAATTGAACTTCACAAAGAAATTTTAGGTTTAGCCTTAGATTCAATAGCACACGATCTCATCTTAGGGATTTCCCTACATGATAGAAATATAGTTGTAGGGCGGGTGTAGCCATAATTGGAACTTGATCTTAATGAATTTGGGATTAATTAATTGACCTAAAAATATAGTTGATTTGTTTATTATGAATGTTTGCATATGACCATTGAAAGAGGCTTATGTATATTTTAGTGTTCCAGGTTAATAAGTCAATTTATCGCATGAATATAGGAAAATCAATTCATCTTTAGAATAATATTGGGTGGATTCACAACTCTTGATGTTTTCTTCTCACTGATTTGAAAGTTACCATAGTTCTATTTATTTTCTTTACCTTTAGTTTAAACTCGACTCAAAATTATATTTAATTTCAATTAGCACTCGTGTGATCGATAACTATATACCACTTGAATGATACGTGCGCTTATGTAACAGGTAAAAATCGTGATCACCGAGTGCTATGGAAATGTGGCAAATGCTTGGAAGGTTATTTGATCAATTTCATTCTTGCTGTGTATTGCTGAAGGTGGTATATGTATGTAGGTCTAAGAAAGTGAATAGAACTTTAGCTGTAGTCCTATTGCTATACAACACGTGATGTTAAATCTCTCAGTAGCTTAGTGGTTGTTGTGCTCATTAATAGGTATGTGGTCTAATCTAGTTGTTTTCTTAAGCACGTGCAAGTCATTTCTTGCACTGTGATCTGCCAAATATCTTTTCAATGGCGAAGGTATTTATATCCAATATGCTTTGTTTTTGTGTAATGTTTATTCCCAGTCTTTCAGTAATTGCGAGGAAGAGACCTGCATATTATGGACACATTTTGCCAGGTTTACTTGGTCTGGATCCTCCAACCTCTGTCATCACAGGAATGCATATTTCTGGTCCACACCATGCTAAAAATAATCCCCTACTTGCCTGCTTGAAATGTACACACCCGGGGTGGGTGCACTTCTTGTAAGAGCATGGGACAGCCGGTGGTTTTACCTGCGCCGCGACCCAGAATAGGTGGTTTGGTGGCGGGGTTTCCATCGTTTCCAAAAAAAAAAAAAAAAAAAGTGTTTCACCGATAAATTGATTCTTTTATGCGAATGGGTCAGATCTTAGTTTACCTATTTGTCTTACACATACTATGACATTCTACATAAATCATTCTTATAACATAACTCATGTTCGTACATCAGTTATTAGCATATACGTTTCAACTCGTATTTCCATAGGAATAATCATATCATTATATATATATATACGTGCATAAGTCCATGCCTACCTATAGTTAATGACATGTGAATCCTATTCTTTTTATACTTTCATCTTTAATTGTCTTACAATCTATATTCTAACTTTATCATTAGTATACTTCTCATGCGGATAAACAAATTCACCTACATTATAAAATGTCATAATATTATAAACATATGCAATCTAATATACCTTTTACATCCATAATATTATATATTTTCTCATTTTTTCTCACAATACCAGCTTAGGGAATTCTTTCGGTCTTCAGGTTATTATACATATATATATATATATATTTTTTAATAAAGATAGTATATTGAAGACTATACACAACTGAATAGTTGAAGCATATATAATCAACTAGAGCTTACTTAATAGAAATTGAGTGCCTAACTCATTTAACTTGAAAAAAAAGGGGGCAAGAATACGAGCAATTAAGAGCCTACTTATTTTAACTCCAAGCTGATGAAAGTCGTTGCAAGTAGAGCATGTTCAAATAATCAACAAGAGAAAAACTAGCTGCACACTAACAACTGCCAAATACTCATACTAGATCTAATCAATCATCAGGTCGGATGCCAATGGAACTTTTTCTTCAACAGAAGGATGATGTAGATTTGTCAAAATTTTGTACACAAACTGGAAATGGACCACCTCCAACAGAAACATGTAGCTTGTGGAAAATGTTTACTCAAACAGAGCAGCAATGATCTCAAGCCAGCAAAATCATGCTTCTGGCAAAAGAAACAATTTCTCATGACACCAAGTGCACAGCATATCTCCACAGCCCTTGAAAACAACTCATGACACGCACACAAATCCATCTCACATTTATCAAATATAACCTCATCCATCAATTTCTAATACTAATACTAAATTAATAAACCTTATAAAATGGAGGAATCAAAAGCCCCCAAATTCGAAAATTTAACCTAAAACCCATATAACCAATCCAATTAAACTCAAGGTAATTAAAAACATAGTGTACTTACAATTCTTGTCCAGGACTAATATCAGAAACCCCAATTGCAGAATTCCTCTTCTTCCTATTTCGGTCTGCTCTTTTTCGGTCTCTATTCTCTCCTATCTCTCGGTCTGCTACTCTCTCCATCTCCCTCTCGGCCTTTTACTTCTTCTCTCTCTATCAATCTCGGCTTGCTTCTCCTGGATTTCTTCACGAACTGTGTGTGCTGTGTAAAGTGTTCTGCGCCGCGGCCGGGTGGTTTGGTGGCGGGGTTTCCATGGTTTCCAAAAAAAAAAAAAAAAAAAGGTTCTGTGTGCGTGTTCCATTCTTCTTCTTTTCTGTTTCAGCGTGACCTGTGTGTGACTAATTTGATAATTATCAATCTCATCCCCTAATATAGTTTTTATTATCTTATAATTAATTTCTTTGAAGAAAAATTCCCATATTCAATAATAATTGAACTCGTGTTCAGACTTGGCCTCACGCGTGAAAATAAAACTCACGCTAAATTAACCCGGATCGTTAAAAGAATCATCACAAAATCATTGACAGAAGTGAATCTGATAGGACCATCAAACGGAAAGGAACTAATTGTGCAAGGTATGTCTGAATGACTGGTAGAGATGATTAATCGTGCTGATGCTATTATTGCTTTGCCAGGTGGCTTCGGCACGATAGAGGAAATTTTTACAGTACTATATTGGGCGAACCTGAACATACACCAGAAACCTATTGGACTATTTAACGTTGATGGATTTTATGATTTTTTGTGTATTTCTTGATGATGCCCGGAGAAATGGGTTCGTGTCAAAACCTGTAAAAGAACTCATATTCACTGCCAGAACTGCCCATGATTTAATTGACTAAATTTTAGCATTTGAACTATAAATTGACTCTATCATTTCTAAGATAAACTGGTCCAATAATGATCGTGGTAAAAACCGTCGGATAAATCTGGATTTTAACCTTTAATTTTCATTTTAAAGATGTAGAATTTCAGCTAACCAGATATTGTTCTCTAAACTCTTCTATTACTTTTTAAGACATTGGGGACAATGTCTCATTTAGGTTTGGGGGAGAGGAATAGTTGATTACTATCTTGTTTTTATTTGTGTTATTTTTATTTGATTTTTAGTCAAAACTTTTTGAAAAAATTCAAAAAAAAAATTAAATTTTTTACAAAAATTAAAAAAAATTTGTGTTTTTTACCGACAAAATTAGTTTCAGTCGATAATTCTAAACTCTTACCGATCAAAATAATGGTTGGTAATATATACATTTACTGACCTAATAATGTCGGTCAGTAAAATATTGAGTTATTACCGACCGAAATTCATCTATATAAAGATCGATTATTTTGTATTATACAGTCGGTAGTCGGTCGGTAATAACACTGAAAAAATAGGTAGATAATCGGTCGGTATTATCACCGATCGAATATATTTTAGTAGGAATTAATTTACTAACGAACTAAATACCGACATAATATTTCGGTCTATAATTGGCCAGTAATATATTATATTGATTGAAATTCATTATTTCCTAACCGAATATTCGATCTGTATTATTCTATTTTCTTACACTTCATTAAAGAATAAAATATTAAAAACTAAAACAACGTTTTTAAACTTGTCATTTGTCACGTAGAGAACTAAGATAAATTTGGCACAAATCCCTTAATAATATTAAAACCATAGTAAAGTCAAGTGTGAAAACTTTTCAATATAGTATCACTAAATAGAATTATGACATAATATTGAGCTAAATTTATATGAAGTATTTGATATAATTAAGAAATAAATGAGATTCACTTAAAATTTTCTGTTAGATAAATTTTGAAAGTTAATTTAAAGTGGAACACAAATTCCGCTTAATATTAAATTCTAACCCACTAAATATTGTTCTAAAAAAAGGGTGCTATTTTCATCATATAACGGAAAATTGACAAATGGGAGAAGAGGGAGACAAAGAGTTACGTTATTTCCAACAAAAGTGACAAATGGTGAAAAGAAACCAAAATAATCATAGCCCTTCTTTGTCTTGATTCATAAAATGAATGGCAATTCGCAACCACTCTTTATCTCTTTCAAACAAATTCCAAATTCCAAATTCCAAATTGTTGTTTTATTATATAGATTATTTTGCATGTGTTTCATATCTTTTCACTCAATCTCTGAGACTAATAATTGAACACCACAGCCACCCACGAATATCACCATCAATAACTAACCACAGCCACTGAGATCACCATTAATAATTATCTCCACATCAATCCATTTGAAGACAAAACTGATAAACACCACGTGCTTCGCATCAAGTCACTAGATATTAGCCAACAGATGATTCACGTGTTATTTATTAGAACCTTCATTTCTCAATACATCGACGATGGGAGAAATGGATGGTTCTGAATCCATACACAAGACTACTGAATTTGCTTTACTAAATTAAATGAGTGATTTAAGAAATATGGATTTTGTAGTTTTAAAGTGTCATAACTTACGCTAAATATATTCAATTTCATACCATATTATAGATGTTAGAAATCTCCATGAGGAGGGGGCTTGAGGAGTACCCTCCCTTGAGAATCAACAATAAAATTTTTAAAAGTTAATATTAGAAATGATTTCGAAGATCGTTTAATAATCATTTTATATTAAGGAAAGGGATGGGGATCGATTATGTGCAATTCTCATCCCCTCTCCTATTCCCCCAATTTTTTAATTTTATATTGTCATTTCTTTCTTAGTTTTTAGTGAAAAAATAATTGCAATAAGTATGATTGATAATACAAAGAATTTTAATATTTTTAAAAATATATAAATAATAAATAATATGATGATATAAAATAAACTTATTATAGCATAAAAGAGTTTAGAACAAATTATAATACTGGCAATTGCCATTAGTTTTTTAATCCTCCTAAATGTAATTTTTGAATTCACTGGGTTATACTATCTATGCGATTGACCTAATTTATTGTTAGAAATTCTTGTAATATTCATTAAAGGATATTGTTAAATGTCTTGTTAGATGTTAGGGGTGTTTGAGAAAGTTGCAATCATTGAAAGAGTTGCATCCCACCTCAATGGGTGCCCACTTGGCACCCATCCATGCCTTATATAAGAGGCATCTCATCCATTACAAGAGATATGAAAAACATATCCGGTTTTGAGAATCATACTACTTTTATTTTGTTGTGAGAGAGTTCCACCATTGATCCCAGTTCAAACACTTATCAAGGAGTGCACCTTGGACAAGAAGGAACCAAGTTATTCTGGGAGAACATTGGTCAATTGCGAATCCGTGAAGCACCTGTGACGGGGCCAATAAGTTCTTAAGGACAAAGAGAGATCTCGACTTGAATTTGTCTTCATATTTTCCATGTTTTCTGTAGTTTCATGTTCTAGGGTTTTATGATAGTTTGGTTGGTATTGATCTGGTTTAATTTGTTTGAAGCATGTTATTTTGACGTTTAATGACACTAAATAAACAACATTTATCATATATATTTTAAATGATTTTAGTTTATTTTTGCATAAATTTCCTAGTTATTTAATACTCGGAAACCCTATAGGAATCTCCTTAATTATTTAAAGATCTACATACCCTCCCCTAAAATATTTGTTAGGGGACTAAGAGGGTACAAGGCATAAGCAGACACTAGGGATGGGTACGTAGATCAGATCCGGATGCAGTTGTTGCTCCGTGACGATACGAACTCGACCCACTCCTACCCACCTAGTACTCTCCACTCTCTTCCAATTGCCATCCCTATCTGTAATATATTGATTTGATGCTATCGAAAAATACATATGATACTGACATGCTATATCAATTTGCTAAATTCTACTTTAAAGAGTCTTGAATCTCAATTATAAGTTTTCTATCTATTTCAACATTTTTATTTTTTTATTTAGAAATAATTTTTAAGTGATGTTTTCTTTTCTTCTTTTATCATGATTATGATTCTTTAATTATGCCATAATAATTTGAATTAATTACTCATTTGGTAATTTCTTGTTATTTCAGGTTTTTCTATAGAAGGGTATCGAAACCCTAATTTATTTATCATCTTTCATTAATAAAATTTATTATTCAAATGGTCTGTTCTTTTAACGATAGAACTTGCGAACCTTCCATCAGGTAACTTGGGATTTTATCACCTGGATTATCCATATTATTCACTTTTGTAAAAATAGATAAATCAGGTTTTTTTTTTTTTTTTTATTAAAAAAAACACACTTTCACATAAAAATTCAAATACACTGCTTTCTTTTATTTATTAGAGAGTATATCTCTCTGGCTACAATAAAATCCCTAGCTGGGATTTTATTTATCACAGAAAGCAGATAAATAAATTTATTAATAAAATTATGCAGCTCCAGCAAT
This sequence comes from Zanthoxylum bungeanum, assembly GCA_019454045.1. NCBI lineage: Eukaryota > Viridiplantae > Streptophyta > Magnoliopsida > Sapindales > Rutaceae > Zanthoxylum > Zanthoxylum bungeanum. The sequence goes on along the minus strand of SKCR01026268.1, from coordinate 230,423 downwards.
CTTCCGGCTCACATCCTTATTGGAAACCTCTCTTCTCCCAGAAGAATCAAAACTATCATTCTCAGGAGCATAAGTTGTTAACTTTATATTATCCTGAGAAGGATCGTCAAGCACCAACACAAAGGCACGACTGTTGTCAATATGTTGTGAATATGTAGTAGCTTCGGCTGCGAACTTCCAACATAAATTATAGTTTCCATCATCCCAAATCGTCATAATGATAGAACTTGCGAACCTTCCATCAGGTAACTTGCCTACATAATGGACCTCTATTGGTCTGTCCTGATGCCCAAGCCACATTGCTCCCGTTACGTCGTCCCTTCCAACAAGATCATACTCTTTATCACCTGGATTATCCTTATTATTCACTTTTGTAACACCAGGCCAATTAGAAACCACTTGTCTCAAATTGAGCACCATCGATTCTGTAGCAAAGCTGATTTATGTATTGCATATGCTTTTTCCTTCCTTCCCTTATATAGCCGAAATAAAGGGAAAAAAAAAATTACATGCTACATAAAATTCAATTTTAATCATATATTTATTTATTTTTATGTATCACATGTCAAGTAGGGAACTTTTTGTCCTTAGTTCACGCATTTGGTTTCAGAATATGACATTATCTGGGTTCGAATTCAAGGAGTGTGGACAATCGAAGATTTTACATACTCCATTTATGTCCGGAAGGTATGATTTGACGGCGGAATTTTTAATAATTTTTTTAAAAAAAATTCAACTTACATTAAATATTGTCAAAACTGTTTCAATATACTATATAAAAATCGTATAGTTCTTTACTAAATTATATTTTCCGACAACAACGTCAAAAACTTGACACACTCACAAAATAGTTCTTTACTCCCAAGTATAATAGTTTGGAAGTAATAAAATAACCCGGTAAGTCCGAGATCGATCAACAGGGAATAAATTTAGTAAAATAAAATAATAATTTCATAAAAATATAAATGCTGAATTGTTTTAAGTGATGGTAAAATTTTAAATTGGAATACAACAATAAATTAAAATGCTGGGTTTATGAGATCCACTCTTAAAATTTTAAATTGGAATACAACAATAAATTAAAATGCTGGGTTTATGAGATCCACTCTTAATATTTTAAATATAAAGAAATCTTACTTTTTATAATACATAAATTATCATTATCACCCATTTAATTTTAGGAATTAATTATGTCAAAATATTTAAAATCAGCCATAAAGACAGTGATAACATTTGTGTATAATAAATCCAGTCAGGTACGAATTATGCCAAATATATAAAACCAGCCATAAAGGTGGTAATAAAGTTTGTCAATAATTAGTTCAGATTTAAATTACTCTCTCATATTAAATGGGATAAAGTATTGACTATGCCAATCAAGATTTGATTGTTTACAGCGAATCAAAACACCGTCAAATATAAAAGAATATTAAATATTAGTGTTCAGATTACAATTCATTTATTATAATTTAATTAAGATTAATTTATATTCTCATATTAAAAGTTTCACCATTTACCCAACATAATGGATTTAATTACTCATGCTTTGAATAAAAATACACATAATTTTATTACTAAAAGGAAATGAAATTATAACAAAACTTGAAAAATAAAATACACAAGACACTTCTTCCAAATTCTTCAAGAGAGAAAATGAAAGAAGCATGAAGAAAAATGATAGGTAATCTCCTCTATTTATAGTAGAAGTGCTCATCCTTGAATTAATAATTACAACTTTCTAAATCAAATACAAACAATAAACTTTTACTAATTTATTTTTTTCTTTTTCATTTTTTAACTTTTTTTATTTTTGTTGATCATTTTGCAAATATTTGCCACAATCCACCTAAAGTGGATCGTGACATTTCAATTTTTTATTTTATTTTCTAATAATAAAATTACATACAACACACGTGGCTTCTTCAACGACTTAAACTTTGAAATTCTCAGAACTAAAAAATCTTGTAAAGAGCAAAATTGTGTATATTTGAGTCTTATTTAATCTAAAATTGGAATTGCTTCAATCTGATATTATAGTAAAAGGATATTGTCAAAATACAAAAAAAAATTCGCAACATTGGAATTTCCGAAATTATACACTATTAGGACTTCATTTCAACTTTCTGTCCTCCAAAATCCACAAGTCATGTCCATTTTTTTTATTTATGTATTATTTCACATAGATAAAAAATAAAATCACAAAAAATATATAAAACATAAATTTAATTATTATTTTAATAATATGTTAAATTAAGGGAATTAACAAAACTGTAAGTACAGAATGATTAATTTTCCTTTTAATAAATATATATTTTTTAGTTTCATACTTGATTTTTTACTCATGAATTTTTAGATTGTTGGTTTCTGAAATTAAACTCGAAGTGTTGTAAATTGATTAATTATCATTTTTTTAACACAAGACTTCGTTCTAAGTTATGTTATGGCACTCACAAGAAAATTTGTATGTGAAAAATCTTGAAGTTGAGATAATTAAATTATAATTTTAAACTTCCAATGACCCAAAAAATAAATCTCGTAATTATCAATAAAAAAATATACTTGAAGTTGAGATGATTAAACGAGTTTGAGGAAACTTTTCAATATAGAGTATCAATAAGTAGAATTATAGATTTAGTATTGAACAAAATTTATGAAATTCATGTGGATTCATATTAGATAAATTTTCAATCAATATTCCACTTATTATTATTATCCTAACAATCTAGATATAGAAACTTTAATTTGATTAAACCTCTATCACAAAGAAGTATTATCCAATAAGACTTATCTTCTGGATAATTATAAATCTATAACTACAATACATTAAATAACGGGAAGAGAGACAAAGTTGTGTTCAGCAAAAGTGACAAATGGTGAAAGCAACCAAAACAATGCGAGCCCATTTTTATCAGTCTCAACTAATTTTATCTTTTTAATCGAATTTCATCGTTTTAGTATGTGGTAAAGATTATATGGCATGTGTTTCATATATCTTTTGACTCTTCGCACAAAATGAATCCTAACTTACCGGCCTTCATTTATGAGTCTAATAAATGAACAACTAAAATCAACGACAATAATTATATCTACCCCAATCCATTTGACAATATTAAAAAAATCACACATCTCATAAAGTGATTGGAAATGAAAGCCAAGATTTATTTATTTCGATGCTTGTTTTGGCTTATGCAGTGGTCCCTTGTACTTATCACTCCAGCTGTACCTCTCTCACGGTTTCACCAATATTAGATGATGAGGACCATTTCCATTACTAGACTCATTCATTTGTCAATACCGACTGATCAATGGTTCTGAATCCATACACAAAATGATCGTATATAATTAAGGCTCATGTTAACTAGTGTGTAACATCTCGTAATATCCTGTCAGAGGCAGGATACTACCGACAGGAGATAAGATTGACCCATCTCTATAAGCCTCTAAATTTACGAAAATCCGGCATGATGTATCCTAAAACCGGACAATTTGGATCTTAGTCCAGCATCAAAACGAACTTGAAATAAACATCATATATTATAACGGACCTCAGGTCCACACCAATACATCAAAATCACCACCTAAGGATTCTGTGCCCATATCATCTATCAACACTAAATGGCTTAGTGCCCACAATATCATAAACAATCAAAACATTTACTTAATATATATACAAACCACGTGCTCAACACGACTAACAAAACAATAACCAAAATATCCTAGACTTCTTAAAATTCTCACATGACACTTGCGAAGGTGGCTGCCGCTTGGGCGATCCGCGTCTCGAACATGACTTCCAAAGCTGAAGTGATTGACCCATCTGGAAGCTAACCTACAAAACTAGCAAACTGGTTTGGCGTGAGTTTTAAAAACTCAGTAAATAACTATGCTAGTATTACAACAAAAAAGTCAAACATATCAACAAATTAACCGAATTACTAAATTATTATAAGTTCGAAATTATTATCTTGTTATTATACTTTATTCTTAACTCATGTCAAATTTGCATATTAACATGTCTACACGTGTATCAATCTCATAGGTAACGTTCAAAGCACACAAAGCAAAACTCAAATATCATAGAGTATATCGTTAACATTAATCTCACTTCAATCACATGAAACATGATGTCATATATCTACCCTTTATTACAAATATCCATATTTGAAATATCATCAAATCAACAAGTTAAACAAACTTTCTTCATTTGAAACAAATTTTTTCAATTCAATGCAAATTTCCTCAATGACTTAATATTCAGGATTCATATGCATTTTACACATACTGTGACACACATCTCTTATATCATGTAAAAATAATTCTCAAGTTTACACATATACATACACACAAATACAACTTAACAAACATGCTTTATCACTTCTAATACTTACATTAGCTTTCAAATTCATTCATTCATTTCACATAAGCATACACTACCAATATATTCCAGGATTTCTACCATACACACAGTCACACATACAATCATCATGTAACCAACCACGAAGCACACATAACAATCAATACATCAAATAACATACCATCTAACAATAAATACATATGGCTGAATTACTCATACAATGCTTGTACGTGACTCATTACCTATTTTAGAATATGTATAAGATGAATTTCGTTTGAACCGATTCCTAACCAGCTCGACTACTATACCATGAAATGATCAAACAATCAAACCCACATTCATGCATACATATCACGACACATTAAACTCATCGCACCACATCTAATACACAAGCACATTCATAACAAACACTCTAAAACATCATTCAAACACTCACATGCATACATATGTTTCAAACATACGAATATACATATTACTTCGAATTCAAGTACCATAGCCTTTATCAATCTTCATATCTTAACATCATATGCATATATGAATACATGTTCATATAATCTTACCTTTCTGATCGGTGGTAACGCAAGCGCACGTATCGTTCAAGTAGTATAAAATGTATTGATCCCGCGAGGACTTAATACATTTGCTATCAATTTACGAAGCTAATTTCTACAAGTATATAATAGATTGGATTATTGATTGGATGATGATTTTTATCTAAAACAAGTAAATAAAATTATGCGAAAGTAAGTTACAGAAAAAATCAATATTATAAAGCTATATAGGGTCATGAATTCTTCCAATATCTTTTAAAAATGAAGTGATTATCTCATGTTTGTGCAATGCATCAGTTTATTAACCTGAAACACAAAAATATGCAAGAGTCTCTTCCGATGGTCATATGCAAACACCCAAAGTAACCCAATTAATTATATTCCTATATTAACTAAGTTACCTGAATTCATTAAGTTCAAGTTTTAATTATGACTACTTCCGCCCGATAGGTATATTCCTATCCAGTAAGGAAATATACCTTAAGGATCATCTTCCCTAAGGTGAGATCGTAAGTTATTGAGTCTAAGGCTGAAACCTAAAATCTATTTTCTAAGTTCATTTTAAGTTTACCAAATCAATCTTATTAGTGGTCAGTTAACAAGAAGCATTAAGATTAATGCTTAATAAATAAACCAATATATTACCCAATGCATATTGAAGTTGAGATGATTAAATGATAATTTAAAACTTCCAATGACCCATAAAATATATCTCGTAATTATCAATAAAAAAAAATACACTTGAAATTGAGATGATTAAACAAGGTTGACGAGTGTAAATAAGTAGAATTATAGATTTAGTATTGAACAAAATTTATGAGATTCATGTGGATTCATATTAGATAAATTTTTAATCAATAGAAATTCAGTTTAACAATGAATCATTATTCCACTTATTATTATTCTCCTAACAATCTAGATATAGAAACTATAGTTTGATTAAACCTCTATCACAAAGAAATGTCATCCAATAAGACTTAACTTGTCGATAATTATAAATCTATAACTACAATACTTTAAATATTATTTAATATTTATCCTATCTAATTATTTAAAATAAATATATATAATTAATAGGTAACTAGATAACTACAAAATTATCTTTTCTTGATTGGATTAAAATATTATTTTTATACGCATTTGGTTTTGAATACAATTATTCTCCAGTGATATTTTACAAATGCGAGCCCATTTTTATCAGTCTCAACTAATTTTATATTTGTAGTCGAATTTCATTGTTTTATTATGTGGTAAAGATTATACGGCATGTGTTTCATATATCTTTTGACTCTTTATACAAAATGAATCCTAACTTACCGGCCTTTATTTATGAGACTAATAAATGAACAATAAAGCCACTAAATCAACGACAATAATTATATCTACCCCAATCCATTTGACAATATTAAAAAAATCACACATCTCATAAAGTGATTGGAAATGAGAGCCAAGATTTATTTATTACGATTCTTGTTTTGGCTTATGCAGTGGTCCCTTCGTAGTATAGATGAGGACCATTTCCATTACTAGAATCATTCATTTCTCAACATAGACTAATAAATGCTTTTAAATTCAATGTAAATTTTCTCAATGACTTAACATTCACGATTCATATATATGTATTTATACAAATTGTGGCACACCTCATGTAAAAACAATACAACTTAACAAACATGTTTTATAACTTATAATACTTACATTAGCTTTCAAATTCATTCATTCATTCATTTCACGTAAACATTCACAATCAATAGAATAATTCTACCATACACAGACATACACATAGTCACACATACAATCATCATGCAACCAAGCATGAAGCACACATAACAATCAATATATCAAAGAACATATCATCAAACAATACATATATATGATTGGCTTACTCATACAATGCTCGTACGAGACTTATTACCTATTTTAGAATAGGTATGAGATGAATTCCGTCTGAACCGATTCCTAACCAGCTCGACTACTATACCACGAAATCATCAACCAATCAAATTTACATTCATGGATACATATCACGACACACTAAACTCATCGCACCACATCTAATACACAAGCACATTCATAACAAACACTTTAAAACATCGTTCAAACATTCACATACATACATACATATGTTTCAAACATACAAATACACATATTACTTCGAATTCAACTACCATAGCCTTTATCAATCTGCATATCTTAACATCATATGTATATAGGAATACATGTTCATATAATTTTACCTTTCTGATCGGTGGTAACGCAAGCGCACGTATCGTTTAAGTAGTATAAAATGTATCGATCATACGAGGACTTAATACTTTTGCTATCAATTTACGAAGCTAAATTTCTACAAGTATCTAATAGATTGGATTGTTGATTGGATGATGATTTTTATCTAAAACAAGTAAATAAAATTGTGCAAAAGTAAATTACAGGAAAAATCAATATAATAAAGCTATATGGGGTTGTGAATTCTTCCAATATCTTTTAAAGATGAAGTGATTATCTCACGTTTGTGCAATACATCAGTTTATTAACCTAGGACAAGAAAATATGCAAGAGTCTCTTCCTATGGTTAGATGCAAACACCCAAATTAACCCAATTAACTATTTTCCTATTGTAATCAAGTTACCTGAATTCATTAAGTTTAAGTTCCAATTATGGCTACCCCGCCCGACAGGTATATTCTTATCTCTTAAGGAAATCTACCTTAAGGATCATCTACCTCCCCCGTTAATCAATTGAATTTCTTTCAATTTCAAAATTAAAACCATTTCTTAGTACATAATTTTACTTGTAATATTTTATCTAATCCAATTACTCAATTCTTTACCAAATCTAAACCCATCAAAAAGAAAACTCAAGGAATTCACTGCCATAGTGTACTTACCACTTTTCTAACTCTGCTCATCGAATTCAAAATCGTGAACTTGCCGACGCCCAGAGGCAAAGTCGGATGTCCTCTATCTATCCTTCGCTCTCGCTGTCTCTGCCCCTACTATCTTCTCTGCTCTTTTTATTTTTTATTTTATTTTTTGTTTTCTTTCTCTTGGCCTCTCTCCTCTTTTTTTTCTCTTGGCCTTTTTCCCTCTCTCTCCTTTCTCTCCCCCTTGGCCAAACCTATTATACCACCTAAGCACTAATATTACCTCCATTGAAGCACAAAACCACAAACACATTATCTCCAACACAACTCATTAACACTCTAGACCTATCAATTTTTTTTCTTGAACCAAGAAAATGAAAACAACCTATAAGCCAATTAAAAACACCCTAGAACAAATCTCTCTCTTTCCTCTCCTCGGATAGCACTATTCTAACTTCTTCCCAATTACATAATACATTAAAGAAACCTCATTTACATTGAGGGAAATTGGTGAGAAGAGAAATACAAAGAGTCAATAGATAAAAGGCTGGACACGCAGGTCCAATTTAATAAATTCTAAATTTATTACAACAATTTCAAAAATTGCCCTTACCCTTCTAATATCCATCTGATATACATTATCCATACAATACATCCATGTATTCACACAAAGCATGTTATTCAATCAATCTAATCCAATTAATTAATCTTTGAATTAATAATCATCCAATGTTCAAACAACGATTTGATTTGCGTGAGTCCAACTCGCTAAAGAATAAGTACTCAAAGTGCGTATTCTTGAATTATATCGAACTACAATTTTAAATCCAATTTAATTTGTATCCAATACTAATACTAATTTAATTCCAAATTAAATAATTACACTTATATTTGTGCCTTTTAGACTTAAATTCTAAATTCAATCTAAATGGGTCTCAAATGCCCAATTAACATCCAATGTCAATTTAATTAAAGTCCAATGGGCTTTTAATTAATTCTTAAAGCATGGACTTTGGCAACCAAAGTAAAATAAGAAATCACCATTTGCCATAAAATTAATTTTGGCCCATTAGGCGCAATTAAATATTTAAAGGCCCAATTATTCCATTTGGATTTTATGGAATGGTTTTAGGCCCAATTTGGATCCAATCCAATTGTCCTAAACCAACTTGGCCCAACCAAGCCCATTCAGCCAAAATACAAAAATATTCCAATTCAAAATTAAAGACTAATTTATTTAATTACAATATTCCAAATATCATAATTATTTTAATTAAAGTGTAATTACCATAATTAATTAATTAATCCAATATTTCCAAAACATCAATGAAACTAATTAATCATGTTTTAATTTAACCAACTCATGTCCAACACAAATTGAAGCAAAACAACTCATTCCATGCTTATTAACTCACGACAATATAGCATAAAATTAACCAATTTTGATTTCAATCTAATTAAAACAACAATCAACATATTTCATGCTTTTAAACACATCCAATGGTCTAAAATCAAAAATCACCATGATATACCTAGGGTACATGTTTCGGCCAAGCAAAGGAGATTCGGGAAAATTAATCTAATCAATATTTCTCGGATTTTAAGATGCATAAATCCAATTCATCATCAACCAAGCTCAACCAAACCATCAATTTGAAGAAATCATGCTCAAATCACAAAAACCTCAAATTAAAGTATATAAACCCTAAGTTCATTTCATGCTTAGAATTGGCTCATGATACCAATGTTGGGTTCCTAGAATATGCCAATGATCTTCTAACATGAAATTATGTGTGAATAATCAAAATAAGAATGCGGAATAAGATTTACATTGATTGGCTTTATGGATGTAGTTCAAAAACTTTTGAATCCTTTGTATGAATGTTGAGTCCAAAGTGTGTTCCAAACTCTTGGGAATGGTTTCCCTAACACCTTGAACGACTCCTTTTTGTTGTTTTAGTAAGAAGAATTTTTTGAAGCAAAATTTCTAAGATGGAGAGATGTGCAATTGGCAATTTAGAGAATGAGAGAGAGAGTTTGTTTTTTGATTTTGTATTTTGTATATGATTTTCCAAAAAATAATAATCCATTTACCAAATCAAATTTGTTATATGTCTTTCACAAATCAAGCTTGTGTGATTTACAAGCTACCAACTAACCACCAATTTATATCAACCAAAAGTTAATAAAGTTGACTAGTGATGTGATTTGGTGGGCCCCACTTTAAATTCAAAATTCGAGTGGGCCCGCTAAATACATTTCGGGCTCAGGTTCCTTAATTCCGAATTAACGAATTTATCGTTGCGACATAATTAAATCTAATTTAATTAAATAATTATGCCTAGCAAAATTATTATTAAAGTCACTTACGAATTAATTCTAAATTAATTCGTTCGCCCGAATTAAAATTCTAATTTTAATTCCGCTTTGAAATCTAATTTCATTTAATATATCGAATATATTATTTAATCGATTAATTCCAAATTAATCTTCTCTCTCTTTTAATCGAATTTTATCCCAGATAAATTCTTGCCGTAATTAATCCTAGATTAATTTTCTCTCTATCATAATTAATCTCAGATTAATTATGTTCGAGTCAAACGTCACCGGTGAATCTTTGGGAAGCGACCCATGAGATCCCTGAATATGTTGGAAGTAAATCGATCGTCGGACTATCCGAATACGTACGTACCCCGTACCACATTCCTACCGATTTACAAGACATGGTTGGCTTCTAGCAAAGTATCGTGCCTACCCAATTCTCCAGAAATATTCTTTTAAGGAATACATAATCTATAACATGCGTATTATACTAAGTATTGCGTATTGCGATCCAGTATCGGATGTCACATGCTAGGCCTGGGGATGGAATTATGTCTGCCCCGTATGAAACATATATCGGATCACTAGTAACTAGTCTCTTTCATCGGATAATCATGACCTTGTCATATTATCCCGATAATTGCAACATATTAGAGTACCAGTTATGTATCTCTGCATGATCATCATCTCCATATGACTGAAGTGATACTTCCATATTGACATCACACCCAATACACTACGATTCTCAATAAACCTAGAAGAGGCGTATATAGAACCTGTTAAAGCCCTGAACGACTAAAACCAAAGCGTATTGATTGTCGTAAGTATTAGCGATGTAAGTCTCAGGTTAAGACCAAATACACCTACCCTAATTCAGATTTCCATAGACTCATAATCATACTACCAATTGGATTCTGAGGGGTCTATCCAGAGCGAAGTTGTTTTCGTATCATCGGTAAACACAACCTCATATCACACTTGCATAAGCATCCAATACTTAAATATATGAGAACTATGTCGTTACGCTTCCATAACATGCATAAGTACAATACTAGTCTATTCTATATTATCGATGTCCAGTCTCGATAATACTATGACTAGGGATATTTAATGATTAAACCTTTGTGGATTGATATTGTCTCATATCTTATTAATCTGAAACTAATCATAAGGACTTTTATCATTTATATATTCAAGTAATCGAATTACAAAATGATAAAATAGCAATTTCCTTTGCCACATAGTTAATTTGTACAAAAACACAATGTCTTTTACAAATAGTGATGATATGGGTCACAATTGTCCAACAATCTAGAACTACTGAACGCTTGTATTTGATACAAGAAAAAAGTCTTGATGTTCTCTTAGTAGAAGAGACTGACCCTTTTACCTATAGAGAATTGATGTTGGACATCGACTACGTGAAGTGGCAAGACGCCATGAAATTCGAGATGAACTCAATGCATGAGAATCAAGTTTGGAATTTGATTCTGCTTCCCGAAGGAATTGTTCCTATCGATTGTAAATGGATTTACAAGAGGAAGCGAGGGCCTGATAGAAAGGTTGAAACCTTTAAGGCCCGATTGGTAGCTATAGGTTACTCGCAACGACCTGGTGTCGACTATGATAAAAAAAAATTTGCCTGTAGCAATGCTAAAGTCTATAAGGACTTTTTTTTTCTATAGCCGCTTACCATGATTACGAGATTTGGCAAATGGATGTCAAAATGAATTTTCTAAATGGATTTCTTGATGAAGAAATATATGTGGAACAGTAGAAGAGTTTTGCATCCAGTGAGAACTCAAGCATGGTATGCAAGCTGAAGAAGTCTATTTATGGACTTAAATAAGCTTCATGAAGTTGGAATCTTCGATTTGATGAGATAATCAAATTGTTTGGTTTTCTTAAGAATTCGAAAGAATCCTGTGTGTATAAAAATGCTAGTGGGAGTATGGTGGTATTTTTTTATTCTCTATCAACGTACATAGATAAGATCTTAGAACGGTGCAATTTTGGTAACTGTAAGACAGTAAACATGCCATCCATACATGGCTTACATCTTTCGAAGAAGATATGTCTGCAAAAGAAGATAAGAAGATTAGAATGTCTAATCAACCTTAAGCTTTGTGTTTAGGCAGCATCATGTATGTCAGGTTATGTACTAGGCCTGATATCAGCTTCGCAGTTAGTGTGACGATCAGATATCACTCTAATCCATGAAATAACCATTGGATATCCATTAAACATATCCTCAAGTATCTTAAAGGTACTAAGGATAAGTTTATAATATATGGAGGAAACGAACTACAAGTTAATGGGTATACGGATTTCGATTTCCAATCGGATCTTGATGATATAAAGTTTACACCAAGATTCGTGTTTACCTTTAACAGAGGTGTAGTTTGTTAGAATAGTTCCAAATAGGGGATGATAGTTGATTCCACCACAAACGGGGAATTATTAACAACAGTAGAAATTAAGTCCTCGTGATATCGATATTTTTATACTATTTGAGCGATACGTGTGCTTGCGTTACGTGTATGATTTCACCGATCAAAAGTTTAAAAGTTTGAGATTTTTCTAGATGGTCTGCAATACTATTCACCTAAATTTATGACATATATATTCAAACCTATTTATGGTCAGAATTTGGAAATATATTCAACGCGAAAGTTGTAGCTCTTGATATCATATTTTCAGCGATATAAAAATCATAAAAATCGGAGTTCGCTTGAGAAAGTTAAGGCCCAAATTCCTTGGGATGTCTGGAGTGAAATATCGTACCATCTAGTATCAGAATTTCAAAGAATTTTTTTATTATCCCCAAAGTCATTTCATGAGGGTATATGTGTCCAAATATAATTATATTATATGACACTCGTCCCACGATGTGACAATAGTCGGGATTTCTGATCGTTACATAGATGATCGAAATCAATATTTCATGTAATATATATGGAGACTATATATTAAAATTTAAATATGCAAATGCAATACTTACAAAAAGAAAATAATAAAAAATTTTAAAAAAATGACAAAAGAAAAAAATAAAAATAAAAATATTGTGATTAAATCCTAAAAACATCATCTGATTCTTGTCAATTCAGATCTCAATTGAATTTCTCATTCAACTATCTCAATTTCTCGAATTAGATTCTCATAAAAAATTATCGAAGAATCTCTAGATGGGGATGGTTTAAAAAATAATTTGGAAAATTAGAGCTCTATTTTAATTGAGTTTTATGTCTCATGTAACCTTGAAGAATCGTCCATATGTGGGATGTCTAAGTTCGAGATTCATTTAGGATCAATCAAGACATCTTGGATCTACCTAAATGCAAAAAGGAAAAAAATGAGATACTGAAAAAAATACAAAATAAAAATAAAAGGAAAAAAATAATATAAGGATGTTAAATTATTATTATATCTACTAAATTATGTTTTCCGGCAGCAGCGTCAAAAACTTGATACACTCACAAAATAGTTCTTTACTCCCAAGTATAAGAGTGTGGAAGTAATAAAATTATCTGGTAAGTCCGAGATCGATTAACAGAGAATAAATTTATTAAAATAAAGTAAAAATTCCATAAAAAATATAAATGCCGAATTGTTTTAAGTCACTTAAAATTATCTGGTAAGTCCGAGATCGATCAACGGAGAATAAATTTATTAAAATAAAGTAAAAATTCCATAAAAAATATAAATGCCGAATTGTTTTAAGTGATGGTAAATTTTTGTAATACATAAATTGTCATTATCACCCATTTAATTTTAGGAATTAATTATGCCAAAATATTTAAAATCAACCATAAAGGCAGTGATAACATTTATGTATAATAAGTCCAGTCAGGTACGAATTATGCATAATATATAAAACCAGCCATAAATGTGGTAATAAAGTTTGTCAATAATTAGTCCAAATTTAAATTACTCTCTCATATTATATGAGATAAAGTATTTACTATGCCAATCAAGATTTGATTGTTTACAGCGAATCAAAACACCATCAAATATAAAAGAATATTAATATATTCATTTATTATAATTTAATTAAGATTAATTTATATTCTCATATTAAAAGTTTCACCATTTACCCCATCAGAATGGATTTAGTTACTAAAAAAAGACACATAATTTTATTACTAAAAGGAAATAAAATTATAACAAAACTTGAAAAATAAAACACACAAGACACTTCTTTCAAATTCTTCAAGAGAGAAAATGAAAGAAGCATGAAGGAAAATGATAGGTAATCTCTTTTATTTATTGTAGAAGTGCTCATCCTTCAATTTAAAATTACAACTTTCTAAATAAAATATGTGAACGCTGATTTTGGTCAAGGTCCACAATAGAGAATAGAAATAAAGGGCACAAACGAACCTGCAAATAAGGGTAGAAAGAGCGATGAGGTTACTGTCCACCGGTGTGGTGGAAGCCATAGGCATTCCGATGCTCAAGTCAGTAATATGGATAAGTCGGAAGTAAGGAGATTAAGGTCTGAAGTTACCTCAATCTCTGTTTGATTGCCGTGAGGGCAAGGTATTATGGTTTATACGATGATAGATCGTAGTGTCGTCCCCATGAGGGCATGGTATTATGGTTTATACGATGATAGATCGTAGTGTCTTCCCCTCACTCTATGCCTTGGCTCTTCTCTTTTATAGGCCTTCTGATGTGGTGTTATTTACTTCCTGACCGTTGGGATTTCTGTAATTGTAAACTTGATGGTGGCATTTATGAGCATCTATGTAACCGTTGATTTAATTGGTGGATTTTATGGGTTCAAGCGTTTCCATGAAGTAGTTACTGATGGGCGATGGGTGTTGGGTGATAGGTGATGGGCAATGGTCTAAGTGCGATTGGCTTCGGCTTTGATTTTCTAAAAGTGGGCTTTGGGCTTTTGGTCTCTGGTTTCATGGTGGGCCCAGAGGTGAAAATATCAATTTTGCCTTCGGACCTAATTTTGGCCCGTACATTTTGTCCCATACTCTCTAAGTCTATGAGCCCTTGACTTGGAGAGTATTACTGTCGAACGAATCAAGTTGTGGAGCACTTTTTACTGACGCTACCAAAGGCTAAGTGTTGATGACCTGATATAATTTCTCGGGAAATGTCCCTGGTTTGACTGAACCAGATGGAGGTCCTGAAGTCATGTTATTCGAAATTGTCGTATGATCCATGAGATGATCACACCTTTAGTTGAGTTGACTTGTGTTTTTAGGGAAAGTCTCTGGGGGATGTACTCAAACGACTGAACCAGAACAATTTCACTCGACACGTCGTATGAAACGAGTGAATTGCATATTCATATTTGACTCGACACAAGTCACCCGGGGGATGTCCCATATCGACTGAACAATATGGAGGTTCATGAGAAACTTCACTCGACATGTCATATGAAACGAGTGAATTGCATATTCATACTCGACATGAGTAACTCGAGGGATGTCCCCTGTCGACTGAACCAGATAGAGGTTCATGAGCAACTTCACTCGACATGTCGTATGAAATGAGTGAATTACATATTCATATTCGACTCGACATGAGTCACCCAGGAGATGTCCCATGTCGACTGAACCAGATGGAGGTTCAAGAGCAACTTCACTCGACATGTCGTATGAAACGAGTGAATTATATATTCATATTTGACTCGACACGAGTCACCCGGGGATGTCCCCTGTCGACTGAATCAAATGGAGGTTCATGAGCAACTTCACTCAACATGTCGTATGAAATGAGTGAATTGCATATTCATGTTTGACTCGACACGAGTCACCCGGGGGATGTCCCCTGTCGACTGAACTAGATGGAGGTTCAAGAGCAACTTCACTCGACATGTAGTATGAAATGAGTGAATTGCATATTCATATTTGACTCGACACGAGTCACCCGAGGATGTCCCTTGTCGATTGAATCAGATGGAGGTTCATGAGCAACTTCACTCGACATGTCGTATGAAACGAGTGAATTGCATATTCATATTTGATTTGACACGAGTCACCCGAGGGATTTCCCCTATCGACTGAATCAGATGGAGGTCAAGGAGCAACTTCACTCAACATGTCGTATGAAACGAGTGAATTGCATATTCATATTTGAATCGACATGAGTCACTCGGGGGATGTCCCCTGTCGACTGAACCAGATGGAGGTTCATGAGTTATATCACACGACATTGTGTCGTATGGACTGTAGGAAGTCCATGTCTTCATTTTACTTAACATGATTCCATAGGAGATGTCCCCGGTTCACTGAACCAGATGAAGGTTCAGAAGTAATTACACTCGATATGTCGTGTGGACTGTAGAAAGTCCATGTCTTCATTTGACTCGACATGAGTCTATGGGGGATGTCCCCGGTCGACTGAACCAGATGAAGATTCATGAGTAATTTCACACGAAATTATCGTATAGACCGTAGGAAGTCAATGTCTTCATTTGACTCGACATGAGTCGATGGGGGATGTCCCCGGTCGACTGAACCAGATGAAGGTTCATGAGTAATTTCACACGACATTGTCGTATGGATTGTAGGATGTCTATGTCTTTAGTTGACTCGGCATGAGTCATTGGGGGATGTCCCCGATCGACTGAACCAGATAAAGGTTCAGGACTATCCCCATACCACGGGTTAAATGATCAGATGAGTCTTTAATATTGTCTGAACCAGGTGAATGCCATGAAACTACCGTCGATTGAACCTGATGAAGGTCCATGTGAATTTTCATTCTAACCTAATGAAGGTCATAAGACTATGGTCGAATGAACCTGATGAAGGTCCATGTGAATCTTCATTCTACCTGACTTGATGAAGGTCACGAGACTACGGTCGAATGAACCTGATGAAGGTCCATGTGAATCTTCATTCTACTAAACCTGATGAATAGGTCATGAGACTACGGTCGAATGAACTTGATGAAGGTCCATGTGAATCTTCATTCTACTTGACATGATAAAGGTCACGAGACTACGGTCGAATGGAACTGGTGAGGGTCCATGTGAATCTTCATTCTACCTGACCTGATGAAGGTCATGAGACTATGGTTGAATGAACCTGATGAAGGTCCATGTGAATCTTCATTCTACCTGACCTGATGAAAGTTATGAGTCTACGGTCGAATGAACCTAATGAAGGTCCATGTGAATCTTCATTCTACCAAATCTGATGAATATGTTATGAGACTATTGTCAAATGAACCTGAAGAAAGTCCATGTGAATCTTCATTCTACCAGACCTGATGAAGAGGTCATGAGGGTATTCATTCCTCATTCTACAAGACCTGACAAAGGTAAAAAAGAGTATTCATTACTCATTCTACAATATCATATACGTAGTGTCGAATGAGATCTTTAATGAGTGCCAAGATTCACATGGTAGTGTCGACTGAGATCCTTAACAAATGTCAAGCTTCACAAGTGTAGTGTCGAGTGGGTCATTCGCCTTATGCTAAGTGTAGTGTTGAATGAGATATTCGACTTATGCCGAGTGTAGTGTCGAGTGGGACATTCACCACATGATGAATATTTATTTGGAGCATCCTTCTTAAGTTGAGTCTACATCTTTATAGTGTCGAGTGAGATAGTATCCTCATGATGTGTATCCATGTAATGTTGACCAGAGCCTTAGGTAGCTCAGCCAATATATTTTTCGAATGGAACTTCAACCAAATACTAAGCTTTCATTTATGTCATGTCGAATGGCACATTTGCCTTAAGCTGTATACGATCCACAACAAGTCCTAAGCTATACACATGTAGATGTTGAATGGGAGGCACATCAAACCTCAAGCCATACACACATATGAGATCCACAACAAGTCCCAAGCTACACACATGTGGATGTTGAATGAGACATCCATAATAATTATCAAGCTACATATTGTAATGTCGGCTGAGACATCCTTAACTAGTGCCTAACAATACACTAATGTCGAATGGGATATCCTTAACAAATCTCATGCCTTACTAATGTCGACTGAGACATTCTTAACAAGTACAAGCCATACCTAGTAATGTCGACTGGAATGTCCATGCCAAGTCTTCTTTTGTGTTTTGTCGTCTGGGAGAAGTATGTCGATTGGAGCAAATGGGATTCTCCCTAAGTTGGAGTTTTATGAATGATAATTGTTTTTTATATATAATATATATTTTTTAAAAGTAACCAATGAATACTTGTTTTGGAAGCTGTGATGTCTCCAAGGTGACAAATGGTCGCCTATGGATTTTTTTGTGGTCTAATCGCATCAAATAATACCTTATTGAGATATATTGCTAGCACATCATTCATTAGATCGTTTGAGAGGATTCAAGATTCTTTCATTGTGATGGTTGGTGGAGCTTCCTCTCTTACTGTTCCTTATATCCTCCTCTCATCTGATCTCAATGTGAGCTAGAGCCATGGCTTGATCCATTGTGTAGCATCGAAATTTAGTGAGCTTTTTGTAGAGTCCACTTTCTGAAAGTAATCCATTTCTGAACGCTTCCACTGCAGTAGGTTGATGAAGATATGAGATTGTTATCCTCTCTCTATTGAAACGAGCCACGTAGCTTCGCAAGGACTCCCCTCTCCGTTGCTGGATGACATTAAGGTTATTGATGGTCTTATCAAGCTTGCAAAAACCTGCAAAATACTCCACAAATTTGTCTGTTAGTTGTTGGTACAACTCAATGGATCTGTATGATAGGTTGATGAACCAAGTGAGGGCTGAGCCTGCCAATGTTTCCCCAAAGCATCTGCACATTCCAGCTTCCCATTGGCTTGGGGTCGAGCCGGTCGACATCATCTTGTACTTATAGTGTATTCTGTGGTCGTCTGGATCGGTGGACCCATCATATAGCTTCATTTCAGGGGGCTAAATTTTCGAGGTAATTCAACAACTACAATTGACTCCACGAGGTATCAGAAATTGCTCCAGCTCTGCTCTTTCTGATTGGCAATCTTACCCCTGGTAGTCTGGACTAGATTGCTTCCTTAAATTATATCATCTATTTTCTCATGGAGTAGGCAATTTGGTGGGTGGGATCAATAGAGGAGTTCGGGCCATGTGAAGTTGGCAGGTTGTTGTCGTCTTGCCAATCTGATGTGAGCGGGACTGTCGGATTGCCTTGATCGCTTGGATTGCTGGTCTGACCATGAATGTTGTTATGCTGCAGATCTAATGACAGCTGCTCTAGCTTTTCCTGTAGGCTTACATTGGAATTTCGCATTGTCAAAGTTTCCTCTTCTAAGGCTTGTAAACGTTCTTGGAGCATGATAAGTTGGGCAATCATGGGATCCGGAGTCTGCTCATTACTTGAGGCCATTATCAGTTGCTCGTAGTGTGCGAATCAAATGAGTTTAATTTTTTTGCAAAAATCTGCTTAGTCTGCCCCACGGTGGGCGCCAAATTGTGAACGCTGATTTTGATCGAGGTCCACAATCGAGAATAGAAATGAAGGGCATAAGCGAACCTGCAAAATAAAGGTAGAAAGAGCGAATAGGTTACTGCCTACCGGTGTGGTGGAAGCCGTAGGCACTCCGACACTCAAGTCAGTAATATGGATAAGTCAGAAGTAAGGAAATTAAGGTCTGAAGTTACCTCAATCTCTGTTTGATTGCCGTGAGGGCAGGGTATTATAGTTTATACGATGATAGATCGTAGTGTCGTCTCCGTGAGGGCAGGGTATTATGGTTTATACAATAATAGATCGTAGTGTCGTCCCCTCACTCTATGCCTTGGCTATTCTCTTTTATAGGCCTTCTGATGTGGTGTTATTTACTTCCTACCCGTTGAGATTTCTGTAACTGTAAACTTGATGGTGGCATTTATGACCATCTCTGTAACCGTTGATTTAATTGGTGGATTTTATGAGTTCAGGCGTTTCCATGAAGTAGTTACTGATGGGCGATGAGTGTTGGGCGATGGGCGATAGGTGATGGGCGATGGGCGATGGGCTTCGGCTTTGATTTTCTGAAAGTAGGCTTTGGGTTTTTGGTCTCTGGTTTCATGGTGGGCCCAGAGGTAAAAATGTCGATTTTGCCATCGAGTCTAATTTTGGCCCGTACAAAATACAAACAATAAACTTTTACTAATTTATATTTTTCTTTTTCATTTTTTGACTTTTTTTTATTTTTGTTGATCATTTTTCAAATATTTGTTACAATCCACCTAAAGTGGATCGTGACATTTCAACTTTAATTTTAATTTTATTTTATTTTCTAATAATAAAATTACATACAATATACATGGCTTCTTCATCGACTTTGACCTTGAAAATCTCAGAACTAAAAAATCTTTTAAAGAGCAAAATTGTTTATATTTGAGTCTTATTTAATCTAAAATTGGAATCGCTTCAATTTGATATTAGAGTAAAAGGTTATGGCTAAAATACAAAAAATTTCGCAACTTTGAAATTTCCGAAATTGTACACTGTTAGGACTTCATTTCATGTTTCTGGCCTCCAAAATCCACAAGTCATGTCCATTTTTTTTTAGTTATGTATCCAAAGTATTATTTCACATAAATAAAAATTAAAATCACAGAAAAATATATAAAACATATATTTAATTATTATTTTACTAATATGCCAAATTAAGGGAATTAACAAAACCACAAATAGAAAATGATTAATTTTCCTTTTAATAAATATACACCTTTTAGTGTTTATCATCTAACAATGACTTTCATGTTATAACACATAATTGTTTGCTCTAACAATGAGTTTCATACTTGATTTTTTACTCATGAAATGAATCATTATTCCACTTATTATTATTCTCCTAACAATCTAGATATAGAAACTTTAATTTGATTAAACCTCTATCACAAAGAAATATTATCCAATTATAAATCTATAACTACAATACATTAAATATTATCTAATATTTATCCTATCTAATTATTTAAAATAAATATATATAATTAATAGATAACTAGATACATTACAAAATTGATCTTATGTGACATGTCCATGTGGACGTACCCTTTTAAATATATAAATTTTCTTGATTGGATTAAAATAATAATTTTATACGCATTGGATTTTGAATACAATTATTCTCCTGTGATATTTTACAAATAACAGGAAGAGAGACAAAGTTGTGTTCAGCGAAAGTGACAAATGGTGAAAGCAACCAAAACAATGCGAGTCTCAATTAAGGCACTCATTAGCATTTCCCATTTTATATTTGTAATCGAATTTCATTGTTTTATTAAGTGGTAAAGATTATATGGCATGTGTTTCATATATCTTTTGACTTTGAGCAAAATGAATCCTAACTTACCGGCCTTTATTTATGAGACTAATAAATGAACAATAAAGCCACTAAATCAACGACAATAATTATATATATCTACCCCAATCCATTTGACAATATTAAAAAAATCACACATGTCATAAAGTGATTGGAAATGACAGCCAAGATTTATTTATTTCGATTCTTGTTTTGGCTTATGCAGTGGTCCCTTCGTAGTATAGATGAGGACCATTTCCATTACTAGAATCATTCATTTCTCAACATAGACTAATAAATGCTTTTGAATTCCATGCAAATTTTCTCAATGACTTAACATTCACGATTCATATGTATTTACACGTACTGTGACCACCTCATGTAAAAACAATACAACTTAACAAACATACTTTATAACTTCTAATACTTACATTAGCTTTCAAATTTATTCATTCATTTCACGTAAGCATTCACAATTAATAGAATAGTTCTACTATACACAGACATACACATAATCATACATACAATCATCATGCAACCAAGCACGAAACACACATAACAATCAATATATCAAAGAACATATCATCAAACAATACATACATATGGTTGGCTTACTCATACAATGCTCGTACAAGACTCATTACCTATTTTAGAATAGTTATGAGATGAATTTCGTCCAAACCGATTCCTAACCAGCTCATCTGCTTCAGTCTTTTTCTCATTCAGCAGAAACAAGACGAACATGTTGTTGTTTCTTTTATTCTCGGCAATGAGAGATTATTGAGGCTTGATTGAATTGTCCTTAAGCTTAGTTAAGCTTAATCCCTTAACTTTCATTCCCATTTTGCCCATGAATTGAAGAAAATGCACGGGCCCTCTTCTTGTTACTTCTTCCTCTTGGTCTAGATCCCTCTCATATCTTCTCTCTTTCTGGTTTCGTGTGTGTGTATGTTATGTATGCATGTTAGATACACGTGTGTGTCTTAAATAGGTGTGTGTATCTAGAACATGTGTGACTATTATAGAAATATCTAGATTCATGTTTACTAGTTTAGTAATTTATAATTTAACCCCTCAAGTTTAATTCAATATAAATTTATAATTAATTTCATTAAAAGTTCCCATATTACTGAAAAATAAACCTCGTGTTTGGACGCGGTCTCACACGCGAAAAATAAAATTTACGTAAACATGCTAAAATAACCCGAGATGTTACACAAGAACATGCAATTGCTTATACATCGAAAATCACACATGTAATTATGATTATTTAATATGCAACTACTAGACTTGTAATTTTTACCAATAAATATGTAACATTTATAATATGAAACCTTTAACAATGAACATGAAACTACAACCATTAGACTTGAATTTTTTAGCAATAACATGTAGTTGTATATGCCTCGAAAACTGCATATATAAATATGACTATTGAATATGCAATTAATAGCATTAGACATGCAACTTTTAACAGTAAACATGAAAGATTCTCTAAAATGAAACTTTTTACATTGAACATGCAACTATAACCATTTCACATGCAATTTTTAACAATAACATGCAATTATTTATTTCTCAAAAATCCACATGTACATATGACCATTAAATATAGAATTAATACCATTAGACATTAAACTTCCAACAATAAATATGAAATATTTTCTAGTATGAAACCTTTAACAATGAACATGCAAATGCAACCATCAGACTTGAACATTTTATCCATAATATGCAATTTCTTATTCCTCGAAAATCACATATGTAACTATGACCATTTAACATGAAACTAATACCACTAGACTTGTAATTTTTACTAATAAATATGTAACATTTATAATATGAAATCTTTAACAATGAACATGCAACTGCAACCATTAGACTTGAAATTTTTAGCAATAACATGCAATTGCATATGTTTCAAAAACCGCACATGTAAATATGACAATTGAATATGCAATTAATAACATTAGACATGCAACTTTTAACAGTAAACATTAAACAATTTCTAATATGAATTTTTTTTACAATAAACATGTAACTGTAACCATTAGACGTGCAATTTTTAGCAATAATATGTAATTGATTATCCTCGAAAACTGCACATGTAACTATGACTATTGAACATGCAACTAATACCACTAGACTTTTCAATTTTTACCAATAAATATGTAACATTTTTAATATGAAACCTTTAACAATGAACATGTAACTGTAACCATTAGACAAGAAATTTTTAGCAATAAAATACAATTGCTTATTCCTCGAAAACAACACATATAACTATAACCATTGAACATGCAACTAATATCATTATACTTGCAACATTCACCAACAAATTTGTGATATTTCTAATTTGAAACCTTTAACAATGAACATGCAACATGCAACCATTAAACATGAATTTTTTAGCAATAACATGCAATTGCATATGCCACGAAAATCACACATGCAAATATGACATTTGAATATGTAATTAAAATCATTAGACATGCAATTGTCAACAGTAAACATGAAACATTTCACAATGGATATACAACTTTAATCATTAGACATGCAATTTTTTGCAATAACATTTTTTTTTTGGAAACGATGGAAACTCCGCCACCAAACCACCCATTCTGGACCGCGGCGCAGGTAAAACCACCAGCTGTCCCAGGCTCTTACAAGAAGTGCACCCCTGGATTCGAACCCAGAAACTCAAGGTGAGATCCTGGACCCTACACCACCAGCCACAATAACATGCAATTGCTAATTCCTCAAAAACCACACTTGTAACTATAAACATTGTACATACCACTGATACCATTAGAAATGCAACTTGTACCAATAAATAGGAAACATTTTCTAATATGAAATTTTTTACAATAAACATATAAATATAATCATTAGACTTGTAACTTTTGTAATAACATGCAATAAATTTTTATATTTTTTTTATTAATATTTTACATTTTATTTATTTTAAAATAATATTTGTTTCCATTTCGAACAATCGGTTGTTCCAATTTTTTTTCATTTTTTAAAATGATTGGGTGCTTGTTTGGGTGCCAAGTATGCCTTGCACACGTGTCCTAGGTATTTGATATCCAAAGGGTATGTTAAGAAAGGCCATATTAGAAACTGTAGAAGATGGTGACAATTTCCAATACTAGAATCATTCATTTCTCAATAAAGACTGATCAATTGTTATGAATCCATACACAAAATGAGCTTATATAATTAAGGCTCATGCTAATGAATGCCATTAGGGTATTTATTAAGATTTCAATTTAAGAAAGTTTTGACATCATTTTATGGGAAATGGAAAAATTATCAAATTATCAAATATTTTTTTTCCATCAAAATTTTCTTAAAATAAATTCTTAATAAGTGCCCTTAGGGCATTCGTAAACATTTCCATATAGTTAATAAGATATATAAAAAATTATTATTTTGTCGTTATCACTCATTATTTTATCGTTGCTTATTGATACAAAAATGAAAGATTATGAGGCTTAATGACATTATCATAATTCCTTAATGGTGAAAAGATTATCTCCAAAAAAATAAAAATAAATTAATAATAATTACAATAAATTTTAATTTAATAATAATTTATATAATAAATTCATATTATTATTAAATTAAAAATACACAAAATTTAATATATTGAACCT
Source organism: Zanthoxylum bungeanum (assembly GCA_019454045.1). NCBI lineage: Eukaryota > Viridiplantae > Streptophyta > Magnoliopsida > Sapindales > Rutaceae > Zanthoxylum > Zanthoxylum bungeanum. The sequence continues at coordinate 205,463 of SKCR01026268.1, read as the reverse complement.
CTCATTTTTTATTATATCATGAGGGTTGTTCTGGTGCTATTTCTGATAATTATGCATGACAGGCAATTGAGGCACAACCCATAATTAGCCCCATGAACTCTTATCCAACATCTCATTAGCCCATCAAATTTTTATTTTCACCCATTAGCCACTGAACTTTTAAAAATCGTGTAACCAGCCCATTTACGTAACGCCGTTCCGCGCGTGTAACGAACGGACCGTTAAATGAGATTGTTCAGATTTTTTTCAGTGCCACGTAGACTTTCATAATACATCACTTTAGCCCCATGAACTTTTATAATACATCCCATTAGCCCCCTAAATTTTTATAATATATCCCATTAGCCCCCCTAACTTCAATATTTTACTTATAAGCCTACATAACTCTAAAAAATGATGTTAAAAACTCTTTATAACTACATAAATCATCATCAACACAATCATGTCTTGAAAAAATTACAAATAGTCTATTTAATTTCATTTGAACATTAATCAACACTACTAAAAAAAAAAAAGAAATTGTTGATAATTTAAGTACCATGAATTTGTGTTTAATATGTTGCGTCACCTTTATTCTAAAATTATTTATTAAAAATTATATATGATTGTGTTTTACTATTATTTTTTTTCAAAACGAAAATTTCTTTTTTTAGTAATGTTGATTAATGTTCAAATGAAATTAAATAGACCATTTGTAATTTTTTTCAAGACATGATGGTTGATGTAATTATAAAGAGTTTTTAACATCATTTTTGAGAGTTATGTAGGCTTATAGGTAAATATTGAAGTTCAGGGGCTAATGGGATGTATTATAAAAGTTCAGGGGGCTAATGGGATGTGTTCTGTTATATTTGCACTGTTGGCTGCCACGTCACCAACTTCAAACGGAAAAATCTGACGTGGACGGTAAACGGAATGGCGTTACACTGAATGAGTTTGTTACACCGTTTTAAAAAGTTCAGTGGGCTAATGGGTGAAAATAAAAATTTGATGGGCTAATGAGATGTTGGATAAGAGTTCAGGGGGCTAATTATGGGTTCTGCCGGCAATTGATGTGGAACAAGGAATTTGTGACACGTGTGCGTGTGATAGAAGATCTAGGTCTGCACTTGTGTGATGAATGGTGAGGATGATATGAAAAGTATACCCGTTAGTCTATAGGATATCATCTAAGTGATTGGAAATGACAACTAAGATTTTTTCTAACTGACTCATTGTTATCTATATCTATATTATTATAATTTTAAACCAAATGCAAAATAATTTCTGTCTTTGATTCAAGATGAATAGTGAGCTCTCTTTATTTTGAGGAAAATATTGAATTTTATTTAAGTTGAAATTAAATATAAAAGATAAAAAGTGTCTTTTGTTAAGTTGGATTCATGCATTTTTAATTAAATTGGAATTAAATGTAGAAGGTGAGATTTTTGTTTTGTGAAGTGAGGTCTAATACATTTTAGTTAAGTGAGATCTCAAAGTTTTAGCTGATGAATTTATTGAGGTTGTTTTTAAAAAATTAATTTCTTCATGATAGGTATTAATTATTTCAACGACTACCTAGATTCTAATTATTGTGTTATTTTGAGTTCAATAATGCTTGATGTATGAAATTATAATTGATAAAAATAAAATTTCATATTTGGATTTCAGGTTCATTTGTAATCTGATTTTTCTGTCATTAATTAATTATTAATTTTTCAGTTGTCAATATAGTGGTTTAAACTTATAGTTTAATTTATTTTGATTTTCACAATTTTACAATAATAATTACAATCACTAAGCATACACCGATAATTAAAATGAACTTGCGTATCACGCGTGCTCTAATTTAGTTACTCGTAAACTCTGATGAGTAGAAAATATATCAATATTTATCGCACCTTTTACCTAATATTTGATTTAGTTTCTCGGATTTGATGAACGTTTTGATGTGTTTTGCAGATAAATAAAGTATCGGGACTTAATGAAATCAAATCGGGGCTAAAACAATGAAATTCAGAGCAAAAATGGCGAAAACGGAAATTTACTATATACGTCAAGAAGTACAGTTTCGGAAAATCTAATTTTGCGCAACTGTCATATTTTGGGCATAACTTTTTACTCCGATATTGGATTGAGGTGATTCAAGTTGCAGATTAAATAAGACCCAAAGATCTACAACTCTGAAGAAAAAAATAATTTCGAATTCCGAATGATCCATGACCGAAATTGATGAACAATCCGAAATTGTGTTATGTTTAATTACTAAAGTCATTTTCAAAAATATAAAAAATTGTCAAACTTCCTCAAAACATGCATGTTTGGTGGAGTGTTTTGTGTCGTGTTTGGTGCCTTGTTTGGTGTCATGTTTGGTGGAGTGTTTGGTGGTATGTTTTGTGGCATGTTTGGTGGAGCAATTGGTGGAGAATTTGGTGGAAGCCTTTAGATTTTCCTATAAATACCAAGCCATTTCATTTATAATTCCCATGCTTTCCTTAGGTTTTTGTAAGGAATTTAAGGATTGCATCTTGTTTGTATTTATTTTCAGTATTTAATTTATGCATTTTTATTTTTCAGTAATAGTAGTAGTTTATTTTCTTTTATTTTCTTTTATGTTTTGTAGTTAATTTTTCGCTGGGGGAAGGGTGAAGCTTTTATTATTTTAGTTTAGATTAATCTCTCTGAATTATAATATGGAAATTATAATTTAACATAAAAGGTTATACCGCCTTAATGACTGGTTTTATTTATTTGACATAATGTGACACCGCCTATATGGCCGGTCTTTATGTGATAGATGATTACCACATATATGGCAGGTTTATGGAAAAATAATGATACCGCTTTTATGGTCGGTCGGACTTAATTAAAATATGACTTAATGAGGATACCGCTTATATGACTGGTTGGTAATATCACTGATAAATTATATATTATAGTAAGAGAGATTTCTAAATTAGAAATAGTAAAGGTGGATTCCCAACCCCCAGTATTTTATTTTTATTCTAGGGAAGTGATGAAACATAATATCCACACACTTATTAATTGATTTTTTTTATTGGCAATTCTTTAGTTTGTTTATTGAGTCTTAAGCTTAATGCTTCTTGTTAATTGGCCATTAATAAGATTGATTTAGTAAACTTAAAATGAACTTGATGAAGAGATTTTAGGTTTTTTCCTTAAATTCAATAGCCCATGATCTTCATTGAGGATAAATAACCCTTTAATAGATTTCCTTATATGATAGATATATACCTGTCGGGTGAGTGTAGCCACTTTTGGAACTTGAACTTAATGAATTCAGGTAACTTGGTTAACATAGACATATGATTAATTGGGTTATTTGGGTATTTGCGTTTGATCATCGACATAGACTTACTTATTACATATATATAAAAGAATCAATTCATCTTTAGGATAATATTGTGTGGAATCACAACCCTAGATCTTTGTGTCTTATTTTTCTTAGTATTTTCTTTTGTTTATTTTATTTAAGGAAATCCACATTCAACCAACCAAAAACAATCATTCTCTTCTCCCTTAATTAGATATTTGTAAATAAATAGTATCAATAATTGATAACAACAATAGGAATTAAGTCCTCATGGGATCGATATTTTTATACTACTTGAACGATACGTGCGCTTACGTTATACGCGTGTGGTTAGACCCGGCCGGCGATTCGGTTCCGGTTTGGAACCGAACCGAACCGGCTGGTTTCCGGTTCCACAAGTGTGGAACCGGAACCTTGAACCGAACCGGCTGGTTTCCGGTTCCACAAGTGTGGTTCCGGTTCCAGACCTTTTTTTTTCGAAAATAAATTAAAATAAATAAGATTAATTTTATAAATAAATAAAATTATTACATTGAAGAGCTTGAGCTTAAATTTTTAAAAATTTAAGTTGCCTACGTATCCTCCAAGGGTGAGAGGAATCAAAGCTCACGTAGTTCCATTATAATTTTAAGACATATCCCCTTTGTAAATTTACAATTTTACAATTATCAATCATCATTATCAGTTGATCATTCGGCTCCGGTTCCGCTTGCACTTGTTGTTGAACTTGCAGATGCATTATCGAACAAATCTTCAAAATCGTCGGGGGCATCTTCTTGTTGTCTCAGATCAGCTCGAGTCCAATCATCCACACAAGCTGTTGCTTCTAGAGTGCTTGGATGTAATGAAGATCGCCTAACTTCCAATATATTACCTCCCAAGCTGAAGGCTTGCTCAACCACAACGGTGGAAATAGGTGCTGCCAATATCTCTTTAGCAATAATTGATAAAACATGATATATATTTTGATGTCGGTTCCACCGTTCAAGGATTTTAAAATTTTTACTAACTAAACTTTCAGTAGAAAACTCGAAATTTATAGATAAATAATTATCTAATTCGGGGTTATTAGTTGTCGTATCCCTAGCTTTTTATTTCGTTGCAATAACCAACGATCCCCTACACTAAGTCTTGTTTGAATTACCGGTTCGGTACTACTAGATTCACCTAATGTTCCTAAGTTATATCTTACAATATAATCATTAAATAAATCAATTAAATCATTTCTTAATTTCGTCATTATTCTTGTAATATCAATTTCTGCTAATATTCCTAAATAATCATAGTAAGCTTGTAAAGCACCATTCAAACCGTCTAATTTAAATTTAGGATCAAAAACATCATCAATAAGATAAAGTAAAAGGAATTTCTCTAAAATAATGCAACCATTTTACCTTCATAGTAGTAATGGCTTCGAACAAAACATAGTCATTAGGATCGTTACTTTCAACATGTTCATCCAAAGTACCAACAATATTCAAACTTTCAAGAAGAAATAAATGTGTTGTAGGATAATAAACATCGCTAAAAATTAAAGTAGCATCATTAAAAACTTTTAAAATATCTAATTTTTTTTCACAAATATCTCATTGACTAGGATAAAGTGTGATATTTTGAACATGTTGAGAAAAAAAACTACATAATGCATCTTTGTATTGAAATGCTTGACATAAAATAAAATAAGTTGAATTCCAACGTGTTGGAACATCTCTTAAAAATTTAATCGGTTTAATGTTATTTATTTTACAAAACTTCGTCCATTCTCTCATAACTTGAGAATATGACCAAATACAATGAAATACCATTTTAATTGGATCAAGGAAAGGTGATAATAATTTTAGACCGTCTTGAACACATAAGTTAAGGACATGACATGTACAACGAATATGAAAAAATCGACCCCCTAAATTTGGTTGATATAAGGATTTTAAATCATTGATGAATGCAATATTTGCAGATGCATTATCAAATCTAATTGTTAAAATTTTTTCTACTAAACCATATTCATAAAAAATTACCTTAATCATTCTATAAATATTATGTGCAGTATGTTGGTTATCAAAAACTCTAAATGCAATAAGTTGTTTTTGCATGGTAAATGATGCATTAATCCAATGACAAGTCACACCCATGTATGAGTGTGTTTGCCAATGGTCACTCTAAATATTAGAACATATAGAAATACGACCTTTCATCTCTTTAAATATTTCATTTAAAATAATTTTACCATCTTTATATAATTTAAAAATATGACGTTTTGTTGTGTTTCGAGTCATTTTACATGCAGAAAGGTTTAAAACATTATGCACGTAATTAGTAAAATGAAGTTTTTCACCAAAGCTTAAAGAAAGATGTGGCATACAAGTTAATTTCGCAAATTCTTCTCTATTTTTTGCATCAGAATATTTAAATAAATCTACAGCACTCGTACCACTACTAGATGATGCGTACCTGGCCATTTGAGTTTGTGTTGTATCAATTCCAAGTTCAACCAGATGATGTCTTTCCAGGTGTTTGATCATATTGCCGTATCCACCATAAAATTTGTAGCAAACCCCACAATAGTTGCAAATTGCTCGTTGTGTATCGTCTTCTAGGCGTTCCAAATGAAAATGAATTTTGAAAACATCCGAGGAACGAGCCTTAACTTCTCTTCTCCGTGATTGTGCACCGACACTAGGACCGCTCTCTTGGGTTGGCATATTTGACATTATGTTCTCAGATGAGCTTGCCATTTTTCGTTTGAGAAATTAGGAAGAAAAAATAAGAAAATTGACTAATTACGAATGATAATAACTAATTGAATTGAGATTGAGAATAAGAGAATTGTATGAATTGAGATTGAGAATAAGAGAATTATAGGAAATGAGAGAGTTGAGAATTTGATGTGTTGAAATAATGAAAAATGAATCATATTTATAGAGTTTTAGAATTTTTTTGATACCAAAAATGCCCATAAATATAACCGTTTTATTACCGTTATTAGGGATATATTAGTAATTTAGATTTTATTTTATAATTTTTTTTTTAAAAAAAAAAATTTTTAAATTTATTTGGGCAGGGAGCCGTTGCCCCTAACGATTACTAGCCATTGGGGATGGGTTCTGGTTGGAACCGTAGAACCGGTGGAACCGTAAGGTTCCACCAGTTCCGAAATCAGAACAGAAATCGATTGGAACCGGAACCTTTCGGTTCTAACCGGTTCGGTTCCTGTTCCGAACCGGAACCGTGGCCGGGTCTACATGTGGTTACGCCGATCAAGTTTTTGGCGCCGTTGCCGGAGACTTATTTTTCTTGAGTTATTAATTTTTAAGCTATCTAATTTACTTGTATATAATTTTCTTTATTTTTATCTGTAATTTTTATTTCTTTCTTTTATTTTTCATATGGTTGACATGGATCTTTATTGGGAGATTGAAAGATTACGAGCTTTACTAGAAGAAGATATACCCCAAACCAGGGAGCATCAGTCCAGTTTTCTGAGCCCTGTTGTCCAGCCCAACAATTATCACTGGATGCCAGAACCAAACAATACTACATTTGCTCATCAAAATGCAATGGGGAGATGTGTGATATGCGATGGTAACCACCTAAACGATCAATTCATATACATTTCAGAGTGGTAGAATTATCATAATCAATCAAGGTTCGAAGAGCCATCATATTTCAAATAACCACATTTTACATCTTATCCATCATCTACCTACGATCTTCATCAAGAACCAGAACTATCAGAGGAAAATCAGATGATTGACATGCTCAAAGATTGGCTCAAGAAACAAGATGAAAAGTTCGATCAATGGCTGACAAGTTCAATAAATGGGACGTTGAATTTAATGAATCATTTCAGAGACAATCAACAATATTACAAAGAATGACAGATCAAACGAGACAATTAACAAAAACCAGAGCTATATACTTCAAGAAGTAATTTCATACGAAACTGACAAAGCCTTCAAGTACCCAGATTTCCTTCATGACACCTTAACAGAGATGAGGCTGAGCAGTATCAACAACCAGAGGTATTAGTTTAGGAGCCTAAACTAGCAAAGTCTCGATTTGATTTTTATTATTCGGACTCTGACGAAGAACAAGAAGTCGAGTTGTTTGTGCCAACAAGAATTGAGGATGAAATTTTGTATCCTCAAAATGAAGATCTTGGAGCTTTCATTGCACAAATGTTTGAAGAAGATTTATCTGAGCCAGTCACATCAGAGGATGAAGACCTAAAATCTGACATTTCTTTACATTCTCAGGTTAACACTTATGGAGCATGAATTTAAAAAATGACAGATGAAGAGCTGAATGCAGAAATCCTAAAATACATCTGTGAAGAAAAGGTGGAACATCACTGTTTTAAGGAGTACAGATCAAAGACAACACCCAAAATCTTGACAGAATGGAACCTCCATTTCGAGTTAAGCACCATACGAGACCTTTTGATTTACTTTTCAGAATCATTGGATTGAAAAAGATAAGAAAGGTGGCACACACACTGAATGATATAAAGTTCTTTTTGCCACTTTACCGTTAGAAGAGACCTTTCAAAAGCAATGCTTATGAGATTGTCTTTAATCTGACATCCAAAACGACGCTGAAACCTATTTCACAGATGGATTTCATTCACGTCTAGCTGAAGATGAAAAAATTAGTGCTAGCAGGGAGGCAACCCATGCAATTTGTTGTAATTTATGTTTTCATATTTTTTGTATACATGTTGTAGAGTTTTTAATTTTGTGTGTTAATTTTTTAGGGAAAAAAACAAATGGAGCATTTAAGAAGGAATGGTGTTTGGCAATCACAAAGACGAGAGCTAATTCATTAGTGATGGCTGAGTAAAGAATGGATTCTTGAGACACATCCTAATGAATTTATATTAAGCTAGTGGCGTATTGAGTACACAATTCGGTTTCCTTAATAGTTGTTTTGGCTTGCTTTTCCGTTGTAATTATCTTTATTTTTGCCGACAGGATCCAAAATTTTTGACTTTTCACGATTTATTTTATTTAGCTAACAATCTTCCTTTGGAAGATATTAGTGCTATTATTACTCACCCTTTTTCAGGTACTATAAATTCACCCCGTCATTGCACTTTTGAAGGCATTCAGGTTTGAGAAAGAAATAAAAAAATGGAATTCACTTCAAGAAGACGAGTTGAGAACATTTGTGTGTTTTGTAGTACTGGTGTTGGTACTAAGCCACAATACGTAGAGGCAACTCATGAATTGGGTCGAGTTATTACTGCAAGGAATATGCACATAGTATATGGCGGTGTCAATCTTGGACTTATGGGGATCATTTCAAAGGCCATACAGGAATGAGGAAGTCAAGTTTTGGGAATCATCCCAAAACCCTTGGCGGAGACGAATCTTATTGGATCATCAAACGAAGAGGAACTGATCGTGCCAGATGGCTTGGGCACAATAGAGGAAATTTTTACAGTATTATCTTAGGCGAACTTGAACATACACCAGAAATCGCTTGGATTGTAAAATATTGATGGATTTTATGATTTTCTTTCTGTGTTTCTTGATGATGCCCGGAGAAATGGGTTCTTGTCAAAGCCTGTAAAAGAACTCCTCTTTACTGCCAGAACTGCCCCAAATTTAATTGATCAAGTTCTAGCCTTTGAACCATAAATTCACCCCATTATTTCCAAGATAAACTGGTGTTGATAACGATCGTGGTAAAATGTGTCGGATAAATCTGGATCTTAACATTTAACTTTGCATTTAGATGTAGAATTTCAGCTAACCAAGTATGATTTTCTAAACTCTTCTTATACTGTTTATGACATTGGGGACAATGTCTCATTTAGGTTTGGGGGAGGGGAATAGTTAATTAGTACCTTGTTTTTATTGTTTTATTTTTGTTTTTGGTCTAAAAGTTTTCGAAAAAAAACCAAAAAAAATTGAAAATTTTCCAAAAATTACAAAAATAATTTTTTTTTTATGTTTTTAATTTGATTAATCAGGTGAAATTGGTGTGAGATAGCTGTGTAAGGAATTTCCACTCCTGAGACGTATCTCAACCTATTTCGGAACAAGTTAATTTTTGTTTATTTTTCTTTTGAATTATTTAATTTGTGAATTCTCCATAATACTGATTAAAATGGATATTCATATGCTCAGTTGACAGGTATTATCAACATACATGATAACATATGGATATGAGACGTAATTGACGAGTTTGTAATATTCGGTGCTTTAGTTTAATTGGAGGTAGCATCTAAAAAAACGATGGGTAAAAAAAAGAAAAAAAGAAAAAAAAAGTGTATAAAAAAATGTCTGAAATCTGAGTTATTAAGTCTGTAAGGGTGTCTTAACACCTAGTTGTAACATCCTGCCTAGGCCAGGATGTTACCGGCAGGAGACAGGAAAATCCATCTCCATAAACCTCTGATTCTAACGAAATTTCGGCATGATGTATGCAGAACATCATGCAACCTGGCTTATAGCCAGCACCATGAGACAACCTGCTTGTGAAAACTGAACATATATGCAATCATCATCTAGGCCTCATGCCTGAACTCAATGGACAAAATGTAAATACTTGGCCTCCGGCTAGAACTCAAAATAAAACTACGCTATTACTTAACTCTTACATATGAGATACAAATGCAAATACAAATACAAAGGCCGTGAGGACCCATAACTTGACCCAAGACTCAAAAACTCTCTTGACTGCAATTGGGGCGATCCACTGTCTTCAAAGTCTTCACCGAATTCCTGTTTGGCTCAGTATGACTGCTACTGACCTGCAAAACTAACAAACTGTTGTGGTGTGAGTCATAAGACTCAGTAAGTAACCATGCAAATATTTAAAGTATGCATTAGCTATATAACTCTTATCTATTTTACAAACATATTACTTGTTACTGATCTTTTATTCTGACCACTCACATACTTAAATTCTATTTACCACTTACAATAACAAACATCCAAATTAATTACATCAAGTTTCTTTATCACTAACTAACATATCATGATCCATCACGCTTCTGCTGCGCTACTTTAATTTTCTATTTACTTTCCTGTACACTCTGTGCTAGTCTAGGTTAGGCAATTATAAAACTTACTTTCTCTTACTTTCTTGAAATATCATCAAATCGGTATAATAATATATTTTTCCTATTAGACATCCAAAATGCTAATGTTAACCATATAAACATGTATATTAACTTATATAATCATGCACAAGTGTTTTACAAATTGTTCATTCCTTGTAACCATACAATACACATATACATCAATTATAAACACATAGATACAATCATGCTATCATGCATTAATGCCAACTATGTGCATCTCACATGTTAACCAGAATGTATAATTTATATGCATAACTTATAAGCTACTCTGTTTTTAAATCATGGCATGCTTATAGAAATTACTTTCTGGAAACTTCTCGAAAACTCTTTTCTGAAATTTTTTTTCTGAAAACCCTTCTCTGGAGCTTCTTACAAAACCTACCTTACTAAAATTTGTTTCCTGAAAACTGTTTCTAAAATCTGCTTTCTGAAAACTGTTTTCTGAAAACCCTTTCTGAAAACTGTTTTCTGAAAACCCTTTCTGAAAACTTTATTTTACTTTTCTTTCCGGAAAAGATCTTTCTGAAAACTGTATCTGAAAACTAAAAGCTGCTTTTGAAAACTATAAACTGTACCTGAAAACTAAAAGCTGCTTTTGAAAACTGTAAATTGTACCTAAAAACTGCTGTTGAAAACTGTGTCTCTATCTGAAAAACTGGACGTATGAGGGCAATACGTATCGCCGTCCCCCCATACACCTACCTGGAGCCAGAAGTGTAAATCTATGACTTTGAGGCGTTACGTATCGCCGTTCCCTAAAGCATGCCACTACTGTCTCATAACTGGTGGTCTTGGGGCGTTACGTATCGCCGTCCCCCAAGCCACAAACTGGACCTGGGGGTGCGGATCTATGCTACCACCCAAGCTCAAACTGGGGTCTAGGACGTTACATATCACTGTCCCCCTTACCCATCTGGAGGATCTGAGAGCGTCCCATCAGTCCTTAACATGTGCACATGTCTCTGAATCTGTCAATTCCAAAGGATCCGTCAATTTCGAACTGTATTTCAAGTTACATACTGGGGTGAGTTTTTTACCTCATGCCCTGGAAATCATAAAACCATACACTGTATATCTCAAAACTGTAAGAAAAATATTTTCTGAAAAATATTACTTTCAAAAGCATATGAAACTCTTCTTTTAAAATACTTTGAATCCTCAATTCACTTTCTGAAAATCATAAACCACACATATGCATGTTTATTTCTAATACTTTCTTTTACTCTAACCATACTTTATTATATGTTTATTCCATAGTACCACAGATGTTCATGCATATGTTCATGCACGTGTTTATGCATATATACAAAGTAATGAATTATGTATTCGATTCCTTATATGCTTACATCTTGAATCGACTCACATTCTATATGCTTATACTATTCTCAATATACTTTATATACGTATTTCATACATGCTTACTCATAATATAAACTGTCATTATTTCAACTCAATTCTCACGCCAACTCAATATTTTCGCAATATACTTTATACACATTTATACCATCACAACTTAGCTTACCTCCATAACTTACCTTATTGATGGCTCACAAAACAGTATAATGTATAGTTTATTCATACACACACAATCGATCATTATAAACGAATGTATGACTTTATATATATATATATATATAAAGTTTACTTATTCATTCATTTCCATTACTCTATAATCATTTATAATCATACTATATCATTTATCTCAACAATAAGCTTATTTAGGCATTTTCCAAAATTATTAATTATGCTTAATCAAATACATACAAACAATATATATATGTACTTACTTATTTCTCCATGTAAAATTACATAGTTTTGCTTATACATGTATGCATTCGTGTTCTTGTTTTTGTGTTCTTCTACATGCATTAGTTCATATATTTTTGTTTTCTTGCAGTTTATCATTCTTTAAACATTAATCACATTCCCTAGGGTGTAGTTTCTACAACCCCCAATCCCAAGTATCATTATATTTTAATCATGTATATCTGCTCACATATCATGTATACATATACTTATCATTCTTATACCTATCAATCTTAGGCTTACTAGTATCTTAATTGCATATATATTCTTATATATATATGTGTGTACTTCATGTTTATGGTTATACATATACTTATAAAATTACTTTATTCTCTATTTTCAAAACACAACACGTCACAAGTAATCATCGCATGGATTACTTACCTGGCTAGGCGGACACTCATGGTCCTGGTCCAATCGAAATTCTGAGAGCATATTCAGACTCTTAACAGCCATACGAACGTGTTGGTGTCGTCGGAATTCCGATCGGAGCAACTGTTCATCTGGGTGCTACAGTACACGCACGCGTTTCCTCCTCGTTTTGTGTGCAAACAGGCACTGTTCGGTGAAATTGACTTCGCATACTCGTAGTACTCGTCGAGGGCTTCGATTTGGTAGGTGGCTCGGGTTGTGAAACGAACCGGCGAGCCGGATCCGTCAAACCCATTTTGCGCCCTTCACTTCCATATTTCTCGCCGTTTCTGGCGGTTCATGCGACAGCGCCGGCCACCAGCAAGTGCGCCGTGTCCGGGCGCATTGTCGGCTGGTGGTCCACCGATGCGATGCCGGCCGAAGGCCATCGGCGCAAGTCTTCATTCCTTTTCTCTCTCCTACGTGTCCCCTCTCAGTTTTTTTTTTTTTTTTTTTATTTTTTATTTCCTTCTTTAATGAAAATGTTAACAACAACAACAACAACAACAACAACAACAACAATAATAATAATAATAATAATAATACAAATATCTCATTTCAGAATTTACCAAAATGCCCCCCTGTAAGGGTAATTTCGGAAATCATCAATTTTGAAGCCCTTTCTGGCACGATTTTCGAAAAGTGTTCAACACGAAAGTTATTCGTCCCATAAAAAGGAGTCCGATGGTTCAAGAACCAACTCAATCAGAGTTCGTTTTCTATTTCCATGACCAAAATTATAAACTTTACGCGTATAATAAAAATCGCGTAACTAATTTTCGAAACGACACGTCTCTTAATGCGAAAACTCTTCACTTTATGTTATGCTAATCCATATATCCTTGCTTGAACTCTTATTCTTCATCATCATTCTATTCCGGGACTATAACTTCAGTCCGGGAACCTTCGAGAACTATCCCGAAAATCTGAGATGTTACACTAGTGCCCTAAAGCCAACTGGTTTGGGAGTCACTTACCCAAAGCTCGTTACATGGATCAAATATGTTGCCAAAAAAATATATATCTGAAGTCTGAGTAATTAAGTCCGTAGGGGTGTCTCAACATCTAGTGCCATAAAGCCAACTAGTTTGGGAGTCACTGGCTCAAAGCTCGCTACATAGATGAAATATATTGTATATAGATAAAAAAAATTCAAAAAATCAGAAAAAAAAAAATATTCCATTGCTGAAAAAGGTGTAAATTCTGATAAAATTTTAGGACAAAAATACTACTCTCTTTTCATCTACACTTATGACTATTATGGGCAAAATAAGTTGATTAATATTTTATTGGCTGTGTATATGGAGAATGGTAAAAATAATCAGAGAATTTACTTATTCGGAAATTTAGAAAGAAACAAAACAATTATTGACTTGGATAAGAAATTTCACGTGTTTAGTCACTAACTTGTTTATTCTTTTTTTCTTATCTTTTTACTTTTTTGTGCATTAGATTGACGTTTGTGGGTATCGTCACTGTAAGCCCTCACGAGACTACAACTCGTCCACTAGAGACACCTAGGGATTTAAAGGCTTGTTAAATATGCTAAATGTAACCGTGATCCCTACGAAAGTGGCTTAGTTTAATTTTGTCTCAGTTGTTTATTTTATTATTTTGCTCGAAGACTAGCAAAATGTTAGGTTTAGGGTTGTGATGAGCAGAAAATATATCAATATTTACCGCCCTTTTACCAAGTATTTTTTTTAGTTTCTCGGATTTGATGAACGTTTTGATGTGTTTTTATGTGTTTTACAGATAAATAAAGTATCGGGACTTAATGAAATCAAATCAGGGCTAAATCGATGAAATTCAGAGCAAAAAATGGCGAAAAAAGAAATTTACTATACGCGTCACAAAGTACAGTTTCGGAAATTCTAATTTTACGCAACTGTCACATTTTGGGCATACCGTTTTATTCCGATATCGTATTGAGGTGATTCAAGTTGCAGATTAAATAAGACTCAAAGATCTACAACTTTGAAGAATAAAATAATTTCTAATTCTGAAGGTTTAATGACCGAAATTGATGAATAATCCGAAATTGTGTTATGTTTAATTACCAAAGTCATTTTCAAAAATATAAAAATTTGTCAAACTTCCACCAAACAGACAAGTGTGTTTGGTGGAGTGTTTTGTGCCATGTTTGGTGCCTTATTTGGTGCCATATTTGGTGGAGTGTTTGCTGGAGTAATTGGTGTAGAAATTGGTGGAAGCCTTTAGATTTTCCTATAAATACCAAGCCATTTAATTTGTAATTCTCATGCTTTCCTTAGATTTTTTAAGGAATTTAAGGATTGTATCTTGTTTGTATTTATTTTCAGTATTTAATTTATGCATTTTTATTTTCGGTAATAGTAGTAGTTTATTTTATTTTATTTAATTTTATGTTTTGTAGTTAATTTTTTCGATGGGGGAAGGATAAAGCTTTTATTATTTTAGTTTAGATTAATCTCCCTTAATTATAATATGGAAATTATAATTTAACATAAAAGGTTATACCGCCTTAATGGCTGGTTTTATTTATTTGACATAATGTGACACCGCCTATATGGCCGGTCTTTATGTGACAGATGATTACCGCCTATATTGCTAGTTTATGTACAAATAATAATACCGCCTTTATGGTCGGTCGGACTTAATGAGGATACCGCTAATATGGCTGGTTGGTAATATCACTGATAAATTCTATATTATAGTAAGGGAGATTTCTAAATTAGAAATAGTAAAGGTGTATCCCCAACCCTCAGCATTTTATTTTTATTCTATGGAAGTGATGAAACACAATATCCACACACTTAATAATTGATTTTTTTTATGGGCAATTCTTTAGTTTGTTTATTGAGTCTTAAGCTTAATGTTTCTTGTTAATTGGCCATTAATAAGATTGATTTGGTAAACTTAGATTCAATAGCTCACGATTTTCCTTGAGGATAGATAACCCTTTAATAGATTTCCTTACAGGATAAAAATATATCTGTCGGACGGGAGTAGCCATTGGAACTTGAACTTAATGAATTCAGGTAACTTGGTTAACATAGACATATGATTAATTGAGTTATTTGGGTATTTACGTATGACCATTAACAGAGGCTTTTGCATATCTTCATGTTCCAGGTTAGCAAACTAACTTATTACATATATATAAGAGAATCAATTCATTTTTAGGATAATATTGTGTGGAATCACAACCCTAGATCTTTGTGTCTTTTATTTATTTTTCTTAGTATTTTCTTTTGTTTATTTTATTTAAGGAAATCCACATTCAACCAACCAAAAGCAATCATTCTCTTCTCTCTTAATTTGATACTTGTAAATAAATAGTATCAATAATTAATAACAACAGTAGGAATTAAGTCCTCGTGGGATCGATATTTTTATACTACTTGAATGATACGTGCGCTTGCGTTATACGCGTGTGGTTACGTCGGTCAAACTCTTTACCTTCATTCCTCTCCAGTTAACAGTGACCTTTAGCTCATTAAAATTGTTCCTATGAATTCAACTAGATATAAGAAGTACCAACTCTCTCGCACTGTTTTAAAACGTGCTGCCTAAGCGTGGTGCGTTTAGGCTTGGCGGCCTATGGCTGCCGTGCTTGGGCCCAAATCTTTGGGGCCAATAGCTCGTTGGAATATGAGGTATTTTCTGCCCATTCTAGTAAAAATTGATCATAAAAATCATCGGTCAATGACCGTTGACCAACTTAGAATTCGAAATTGAAGATGTTTTCTAATCGAAATTTAGACCCTAATCCTAGCTCTAACCTTAATTTTGCAAAACTAACTCTCTAACTCATCAATAAAAAAATCTCCAATTTGATATAAAAACCTTAATTTAAAAAAACTCAAATTTCTTCATATTTCTTTACTTTTCATCAAATTGACCCTCTATAAATCTTACCCATTGCTCTAACAACATTTCCATGTGATTAATTTGTCAAAATCACACTAAATCTTAAATCTAATTATGAAAATTCTCTAATTTCGATTAATTTTCTAGGCCCCTTGTAGACACCCTAGGCGTTAGATTTCCGTCCGACTAACGCCTACCGCATTTTAGAACACCGAGTGCCACATAAGAGGTGGAATTTCTAAACCTTTAATAATTTCTTTTAGGCTCCCCTTGTATTACCATTCTCGAATGGATATAGATGCAATGATCTAAAAGTTCAATGGTGTTCCATTATAAATAACTAGGTGTCCAGCTTGTTGTATGTGTCCAGTTTGTTGTATCTCAAGTCATTCAAGTAATTATTATTATTATTATTTTTTTGGGTTCAAGTCATAAACATCTTAAGCATCCTTTTTGTGTACGTGCAATCTCTTACTAAAATAAACTATTTTCTTCTTTTCCTTTTACAAGGAAGCTATAGAACCAGAAAAATGGCGGAATTCACTGAAACGTTTAATGTTGAAGAAGGTATGGGGGAAAGTTATAGGCGCTTCATTGAACGGTTGCGCAATTCAGTGGCGGTGAGATATTCACACAATCATGCTGTTACCCCTGATGAGGTAAATCCACCCGCTCGATTTTTCGACATTGTGTTTCAAACCCGTACTCATAACATCACAATAAGATTTCGGCGTGACAACCTTTATTTGGTCGCCTACCGAATGGAGGGTTCTAACCAGTGGTTGGAGTTAAGGTACGACCGCAACAGTTCTCGACATCGAATTCCCGGATCCACCTTCTTGAGCTTCGGTGACATGTACGCTGACCTCAGAGACGCTGCTGGTGCATCTCTGACTGGAATAAATGTTGGCCGACAGGACCTTATTGATGCTGTAAATAACCTTGCTACCTCCACTGATGATGCAGTCAGGGCGGAATCAATTATTGTTATACTTTTGATGATCATTGAATCTCTTAGATTTAATGCGATCACCGACCATTTCACTACCCACCGCAACAGCGAGTTCACCCCTTCTTGGATTGAAAATTTTCTACACGGCTGGAGAACCCTGTCTAACTCGTTACTTCACGTCGATGCGAATCCTCGAATCAATTTCCCGTATAATAATAGGTTTCAGGTCAGTACTGTTGATGCTGCTCTCGGCGTCATTGGTATCTTAAAGGGACACTTCTTTGGACCCGGACCAAGGCCAGGGGGGGTTCAACGACGTATGGATGATGGAGAGGAATATTGTGAAGGACGACCGCTGGTGGAGATTTACTCGGTGACAGTCAACAACATAGCCGGAGATTCTGAAACTAGAGGTGACGTCTATGGCACAATCGAAGTCAGTGACGGACTGAGTATTTCTCAATATATTTATAATCATGGAAGCAATGATTCCGAATCCATCCATACAAGGGAAAATATTTTGTTAAATGGCCCAGCTCGATGCATCACAGCCGACGATGACTTCATCTTCAAAGTGGCTCTCAAGAGTAAGGAATGGTTGTCCGAGGACGATGAACTCAGTAAAGGTGAAATTTTCTGGGAAGTTATGAACATCACCGCCAATGAGTATGACCAGCCTATACGTCGTCAAGTTAATGGCCAAAATGGTGCGTCGGCCACAGTAAACTATGCAGTTTTAAGTGAAGCGGTGCAGGCCAGGATAGTGGTTACACTCATAGACTCAGATGGAGGAGAAGCGATCGATATTTATGGACAGATTGATGCTCAAAACAATAAAATTGGAGAAAAAAATGTGCTCTTTCGAAAGGCAGATAATAAGTACATAAATGTAAAGCCTGGGGGGATGATTCCTTTGTCGAGATCAGTGGTAGCTGTGCCTACAAACTCCACCCTCATAGTTTCGGCCGATCTGACACAATCCATCAGCTTTGGTCCCGATGATAAGATTGCCAATGGACAAGCAACATTTTCTGCTCGCCTCTCTGGCACAGATGATCTGTATATTTCTACTGTTAGTCCTACAAACTACAGTATCAAGGTGACTGTCACTTGGGATTGGTACGTCTACTGAGATTCTGGCAAGTACGTGTGTAGTGTTCGTGGGTTTGTTGCTTCTACTACATCGTGCTACTTTCTAAGAATAAAAACTATCTTAAAAAGATAGTCAAGTTTGTATTATCTCATTAATTATGCGTGTGTGTGTGCTGATGGTGGTGTTTTTATGGACTTTGTTTTAACTTTTCTTTTCAATGTAACTGTAGATTTAAAGGTTTCTGTTAATTTTAAATTTAAAATATTATCATTAAATCCATTATATTTAGCTTTAACTAAACAAATATGTTTAAAAAAAAAAAAATCATCCCAACCACAACTCTTTCAAATGCCATGCCTTCTTGAAGGTTACGTCTTGTCACTTGTGTACGTGTTATATAACTTTATTTGCTCCCTCACTTTGTATTAATATATATATATATATATTTATAATTAGTTTTTTTTTTTTTTTTAAAAAGAACATATATTAAAGATTAAAGGTTACAAGCAATAAAAGAGGGAATAAGATCCCTCCACAGACCCGCAATTTGAGTATTGCAAGTATATCTTGCTACTCTATAAGCATCAATATTACATAATCTTGGTACGAACTGGAGCTTAACTGAACCTAAACGATGAAAAGCATTTTTAATCTCTCCAACAATCCAACACACTTCTTTTAAGCTAGAGATCTTCCCTAGAATTAGATTCACCACATTTTGGGCATCTGATTCAATAATAACGTTTGAGAACCCCAATTCTATCACACAATCCACCCCAAACAAAATTGCTTCTGCCTCTGCAATCTCCACATCTCCCTGAAAATTAGTACTCCTTGTCGCAACTGTTATAATCTCACTTCAGTGATTTTTAATAACCACACCCAATCCAACTCTGCCTTCATCCTTATTAACAGCAGCATCCACATTTATTTTAGCCCAAGAGTCATGAGTGGGGGACCAAACTGAGCCTCTGTCCGACTCACTGCCCACCACTGCATCGTCAGCCCCCTTCGCATAAGCACACCAGATCGCATCAGCCTTAAGCACCAATGACCTACAATCAGAGAGCACTCCTTGGAAAATGGCTTCATTTCTAGCTCCCCAAATGGTCCACATTAGCATAACATATTGCTCCAAATCCTTAATGCATAGGTTAGCAAAACACCATTGCATCAGGTCCCCAAAACTACCGTTATCAGCCTTCATGCGCATAAGCTTCTGGGCAGGGAGTAGCCAGCAGTCCTTCGAGGCCTTACAAGTGAAGATGTCATGTATTAACGTTTCAGTCTCTCTACCACACCTCTGACACCCTCCATCAATCTGAACTTTCTTAGTCTGAAGGTTGGCTGCAGTTGGAAGCCATCCACATAGACCCTTCCATAAAAATATCTTTACTTTTTTCGGCAACTTCAGGCTCCAAATTTTCCCCCATAGATTGTACTATGAGTGCGATGTAGAGCTTGCTTCCGCTGACTTCTCACAATTCCTTGCAAGATGGTAAGCAGACTTCACTGAGAACATTCCCTTTTTTTCAAAATGCCATATCAATCTATCCTGTTTTGGTTCATTGGGCAGATGAGTACTCAAAATATCCTTAACATCATCATCCATAAAGTTTTCTTTGACAATCTCTTCATTCCAAGCGTGATTTCCCAATAACAAGCAGCTTACCTTTGCATTTCCAGGTAGAATCTTACTCACAATCGGCCTAAAGGAAGTTGGTCTGGGCAACCGGTTGCTTTCCATGATTGTCGCACATTCCCCATTACCAATTCTCCATCTAAGCCCCTGCTGCAACAAGTCTCTGCCCCATAGGACACTCCTCCAAATAAATGACGGGTTGTAACCGAGTTTAGCACTAAGGAAATGTCCATTTTTGAAATACCTAGCTCTGAGAACAACAGCCACAAGAGACTCAGGGCTTTGCAATAATCTCCACCCCTGCTTAGCCAATAAAGCTTTGTTAAAAAGTTCTAAATCCCTGAACCCCATGCCTCCTTTCATTTTGGATTTACTGAGTCGGTCCCAACTGGCCTAATGGATTCTCTTATTTGTGTATGAGGTTCCCCACCAAAATGCATTCAACTTCTTTTGTATCTCATCACACAAACCACAAGGGAGTTTGAACACACTCGTCGCATACGAAGGGATTGCTTGTGCCACAGCTTTGATTAGTACCTCTTTGCCACCACTAGAGAAAATTCTGCCATGCCAATTGGTAGCCCTCTGAAGAATCTTGTGTTTAATCTCATTGAACAATTTGTTTTTGCTTTTACTGACCATTGAGGGTAATCCTAGATATCTTTCATGGGGGGGGGGCCGAATTCAACCCAAAAATGTTCTTAATGCTATCCACTGTTCTAGGAGGAGTGTTGGGGATAAACAAGATTGAAGACTTCTCATAGTTAAAAACTGGCATGAGGCTTAAGCGTAGGAGTCGAAGATGTCTTTTAATTTGGTGCAATCTCTTGTGGAGGCATTTGTGAAGACTAAGCTATCATCTGCAAACAATAGATGCGAGACTACAATATTTTTCCCAAACTTCATTCCACCAAACTCTGTCTCCTTAACACCTTTGTTCAGCAGTCCTGATAATGCTTCGGTGCATAGGATAAAAAGGTAAGGGGATAACGGACATCCCTGCCCCAGTCCCATCTGAGGGTGTATCATACCTGTAACTTTGCCGTTAACAATAATAGAGTAGCTAGGAGAAGAGATACAGTTATATATCAACCTTTTCCAAGATTCAGGGAACCCCAACTTACTTAAAACTCCCAAAATAAAACTCCACTCAACTCGATCGTAGGCTTTACTTATATCTAGCTTTAACGCCACTAACTCTTTGTTGCCCTGATTCTTCTTCCTTACCTTGTGTAAACATTCATATCCAATAATAACATTATCAGTGATCGGCCTGCCTGGAACAAACGCACTTTGATTCTGTGAAATCAGCTCCCCAAGCACTCTTTTGAGTTTATTTGCTGCACATTTGGCTATAAGCCTATATATAACATTACACAAGCTAATAGGTCTGTAATCTGAAATAGTTGTTGGTTGCTTCTGTTTAGGGATAAGAGCAATCAGTGTGTGGTTTATGCTTGATAAATCAGTAAGATGATTTAAAGCAGCTAAACACGTCTGAGTTACCTTTTCTCCTACCACTGCCCAATGTTTTTGGAAAAAAACTGCTGGGAGTCCATCTGGGCCAGGGGCTTTGTTCGGGTGCATCTCTTTAAGGGCTCCCTGTTGTGATATTTTTATATCGTACCGCAAGTGTACGGTGTCAAGTTTTAGTATAAATGAGTTTAGAGTGTCGAACCCACATGGATTGCGTTAACTCGCACTAAGTACTACAATTGATAATCCTAACTTTATTTAGAAAACAATTAATAAAGATTTTTATAAATAAATAAATATAAAAATAAAAATAATTATATAGGAGGAACTAATACGATAGAGATTCTGGATCCTGATTTCACCTAGCTGTCTCCTATGTATTTGTCATGCCAATTAATCTTTGTTCAGTTATATTATTTATAAGTCAAGATCCTAAAATATTCACTCCCACTCTCGAGTGCCGAGTGAAAATATTATCAACTATAGACTTCGATATCTCTATAAAAATCCAATAGTTAATAACTCATTACGATTTGTGATTCTATGTTAACGACTTCAAAGGACTACAAATTCTCTCGAACTCTATAAAATCCTAGGTTATATTCTCTAGATCTATTCAAAATCCCCTCTCTCGAGTGATAGATTCTAAACATTCATCATCTCAAATTGTGGCCAGCAATCAAGAAGCATTAAACTCAAAAGAATATAAATAAATTAATAAAACTTCATAACAAAATTGATAAACAAAATACAAGGTTCAAGCATAGATTACATCATTCTCCAAAATTAAGGAGTTAGTTCATGATAAAAGATAAAATCAATGATAAACAATTCATGAATCTAATGGAAATCATTAGAGTTCTAAGAAAGAAACTAGAAGATATAACCCGAATTGAATCTCTTCCTCCTCGGATATTAAAGCCTTTGTCTCCTCTTGTCGCTCTTCAATCCTCTCCGTGGATCTCTAAAAATATGTGTTTCTGTGTTTTGTGCTCTGTATTAGCCTCCTCTTTGTTGTTGGATGAACTGTTATATTTATAGTTGAGTCTGGGAGTCATTGGGTATCATTAGGATTATTAAAAACCCTAAAATCACTTTCCCGGAACGTGTCAGGTCTTCTCGCAGCGTCGCGGCGCATAATCCTCGGCATTTTGTATGAGAATTGACATTTTAGGGCGCCGAGGCGCCTTCCTTCTTCATTGGCGCCTCGGCACCAATTCTCTTATTATTTAGGGCGCCACGGCGCCCTTTGTGATTGATGAATGGCGCCGTGGCGCCATTCTCTCTGTACTTTATATGGGATTTTGACGCCTCGGCGCCATTCTTCCCTGCTCGTCCTGTGTCTTCCTGAAAGTTCCCAAAACACGTGCAATTATTCCCAGATCCATGTATTAATGCTCCTACAAATAAAACATGAAATAAACTATAAATAATATTAAATATCTCGAAATATAACAAAATAATAAGCTGAGAATACCATAATAAGTGGGTATAAACCACACTTATCAAATACCCCCAAACTTAAGGTTTTGCTATTCCCGAGCAAAAGATAAAATAAAAAACTAAATTCAAATAAATAATTAAAAATTACTAAATTAACTAAGCCACTTTCGTAGGGATCACGATTGCATTTAGCATATGCAACAAGCCTTTAAACCCCTAGGCGGCCCTAGTGGACGAGTTATAGTCTCGTGAGGGCTTACAGTGACGACACCCACAAACGTCATTCACACACAATCATGCAAAAATAAAAAATAACAAAACATAGTCTCGATAGTTACGCATAAATATATCCTCAAAGAAAGCTTATAAATGAAATCAAAGAATCTTCAAAGTACGCAATTGCAACTCGAATCCAAATTCTCGAATAAATTATCTAAGCTAGACTCACGGTGTGTGTGTAAAGGTTCATTCACAGCTTTGATCTTAAGTAAGCTAACTCAATGATTTCGTTTAAAAATTAGAATCGATGGGTCAAACCAACCTAGATATCTCAATTATGCTCTGTAATTGCCTTATTTTGTGTTCGGTATGGTATGGTTCTTCTTTTCTTTTCTTGTCTCTTTTTTCTTTTCTCATTTTTGCATTTTTTTTTTCAACTCACCTACCATTTAAGGTAGCATTTCTCCTCATGGTGGTCCTAATACTCGCCCATGGGTAGCTTCAAGCTTATCGGTTATAGGTGGTTTATTTTCTTTCTTTAGAGACATTTTTCTTTTTCTTTTTTAGCTATACCATACTTCATAACACTAGCAAATCAAGATAGATATCTAAGCAAACGGTCATTCATCGACATGCAATTTCTTCAACTGACCACCTTGTCAACTACTTAAGTTTGACTGCTAAAAACCTATTTTTAAGTGCTTACGAGTCTAACATAGATCAATTATTCAAGGCATCAGATAAAAGTAAATTAGGCACTTATCGTTTCTAAAATTTCACCCATAAACAAACAATATTATCACAAGATTTATGCTTTACTATCAAAGACTAAAACAAATTTTTTTTTTTTTCAATAAATTAAACAACTAAATAGCAAGTAAACAACATGCACACACCCCCAATGTAAGATAAATATCAAGAGCAAAAGTGAGGAACAACATTACCGTTCATGGAGTTGATCAGACTCTTGCTGGTTGAATTTGGTTGCGCGGGTGTTGTGTGTCTCGTGCTACCTGCATAAATAACATGCAAATAAATAAATAGCACACAATAAAATAAAATAAAATAAAAGTAAAGAAAATAATAATAAAAGAAATGCAAGGGTTGCCTCCCCGCTAGCGCTAAGTTTAACGTCTTCAACCAGACGCAACCACCCAAATGGTTATGGTGGCTTAAAAGTAGTGAACCGGGTAATCTCATCTATTTTCTTCTTTGGTATCCACCGGTTCTTATGACATGAAAAAGATAGCTTGGCAGGCTGTGGTGATTTATCCATAGATGGTCCCCCAGGATATGTAGATTTTCTCTCAATTGGAAATTCTGGACTGCACATTCGGCGAGTCGTGAGGGACGATACTTGAGCTATCAGTGCACCAACAGGATCTGCCATTACTTCTTTTCAAACTCACCTCGTACGAAAAATATAAAAGAATAAAATAAAATAAAATAAAATAAGAAATAAGAAATAAAAATAAAAATAAAACTTAAGACAAAAATAAAGAAATAAAGAAAATAAAAATAAAATAAAATAAAAATAAAATCTAAATTAAAGCTAAGATTACTTGGTAGTAGTATTAATGTGAATTAAACAAACAATCCCCGGCAACGGCGCCAAAAACTTGTTGTGATATTTTTATATCGTACCGCAAGTGTACGGTGTCAAGTTTTAGTATAAATGAGTTTAGAGTGTCGAACCCACAGGGATTGCGTTAACTCGCACTAAGTACTACAATTGATAATCCTAACTTTATTTAGAAAACAATTAATAAAGATTTTTATAAATAAATAAATATAAAAATAAAAATAATTATATAGGAGGAACTAATACGATAGAGATTCTGGATCCTGATTTCACCTAGCTGTCTCCTATGTATTTGTCATGCCAATTAATCTTTGTTCAGTTATATTATTTATAAGTCAAGATCCTAAAATATTCACTCCTTCTCTCGAGTGCCGAGTGAAAATATTATCAACTATAGACTTCGATATCTCTATAAAAATCCAATAGTTAATAACTCATTACGATTTGTGATTCTATGTTAACGACTTCAAAGGACTACATATTCTCTCGAACTCTATAAAATCCTAGGTTATATTCTCTAGATCTATTCAAAATCCTCTCTCTCGAGTGATAGATTCTAAACATTCATCATCTCAAATTGTGGCCAGCAATCAAGAAGCATTAAACTCAAAAGAATATAAATAAATTAATAAAACTTCATAACAAAATTGATAAACAAAATACAAGGTTCAAGCATAGATTACATCATTCTCCAAAATTAAGGAGTTAGTTCATGATAAAAGATAAAATCAATGATAAACAATTCATGAATCTAATGGAAATCATTAGAGTTCTAAGAAAGAAACTAGAAGATATAACCCGAATTGAATCTCTTCCTCCTCGGATATTAAAGCCTTTGTCTCCTCTTGTCGCTCTTCAATCCTCTCCTTGGATCTCTAAAAATATGTGTTTCTGTGTTTTGTGCTCTGTATTAGCCTCCTCTTTGTTGTTGGATGAACTGTTATATTTATAGTTGAGTCTGGGAGTCATTGGGTATCATTAGGATTATTAAAAACCCTAAAATCACTTTCCCGGAACGTGTCAGGTCTTCTCGCAGCGCCGCGGCGCATAATCCTCGGCATTTTGTATGAGAATTGACATTTTAGGGCGCCGAGGCGCCTTCCTTCTTCATTGGCGCCTCGGCGCCAATTCTCTTATTATTTAGGGCGCCACGGCGCCCTTTGTGATTGATGAATGGCGCCGTGGCGCCATTCTCTCTGTACTTTATATGGGATTTTGGCGCCTCGGCGCCATTCTTCCCTGCTCGTCCTGTGTCTTCCTGAAAGTTCCCAAAACACGTGCAATTATTCCCAGATCCATGTATTAATGCTCCTACAAATAAAACATGAAATAAACTATAAATAATATTAAATATCTCGAAATATAACAAAATAATAAGCTGAGAATACCATAATAAGTGGGTATAAACCACACTTATCACTCCCCATACATCATCTGCTGGGTATTCAGGGCACTAAGCATCGCATTAGTCAACTGCAATTATATAATTAGTTAGACTAACTAAATCACTGATAATGTTAATTATTAAATAAATTATCAATATTTAGATCTTTAATATTTGAAAGAGATGATAAAGACAAATGCAATTATATAATGGAGATTTAAAACATAAAACTTAATACATAATTAGGAGTAATGCTATCTTAACAAAACTGAAGTTGCAGAATTTTGATACGAAGCATGAAAAGATTAAAATATCCTTTATTTTATATTTAATTAAGTTGGATAAAATAGTAAATTTTTATTTCTCTTTTATCACATATTAAAACTACCCACAATAGTATTTATAAATAAGATGGAATATTCAACATTTTAATCCTTTCATATACTTCGTCAAAATTTTATAAAACTATATGAATATTTGTGTGTGTTTTTTATTGCATATTGAATTTTGTTGTCTTTCATCCATGTAACTATTAGATGACAAATACCTAATTAACACGTTACAAGAAATGTTACTTTTAATATCGAAAATTTTACGTCAAAAAAATTTCGATACTAAAGATAAATTTTAATGTCGAAAATAAATATTCGACACTAAAAGATTAATTCTTTTGTGTTGGAAATTATTTTGACGCAAGTAATATATCTTTAGTGTTGAAAAATTTATTTGGTTGCAAAAGGTTTGACTAAAAACTTTACCCATTTGTGCCGAAAATAATATATCTATGCTAAAAGTTATTCCTTTTGCGTCGATATTATTTTCGACGCTAAAGAATTCTTACAACCCCTGAACCACTGACAATTCCATTACCCTTTAGCGTCAAAAATATTATTCGACGTTAAACGTTTAACATTTAGCGTTGCAAATTTATATTTCGACGCTAAAGGACTGTTATAAGCCCAAAACCACTGATATTCTATGTTCTTCTTTCTCCTCAACTCTTTCTCTTCTCTGTAACTTTTTCTCAAAACTTTCCTACAAATCATCAAACAAAACTACAATTTTCATAAGGTAACATTTATTCTCTCTTTTATTAAATCGTAATTCTTTATTTTTCCTTATATTTGATTCACTCTCACTTAATTAAGTTTAATCTTTCTCAAAAATTAGGATTCTAATTTTTTATAATTATCTTTATTATATACATTCTGTTAGTTTGTAACACACTTCCCAAATATAAGAGTGTCGAAGTAATAAAATAACCCGATAAGTCTGGGGTCAATCCACAGGGAATAGATTTAGTAAAATAAAATAGAATTTCGAGTGAAAATAAAAAGTCTGAATCGTTTGAAGTGATTGTCAATTTTAAATTAGATTGTGACATTAAAATAAAATATTAGGGCTTGGGATCCACTTTTAATATTTCAAATTTATAGAAATCTTACTTTTTATAATATATAAATTATATTATTACCTATATAATTTATTTCAGAAATTAATTATGTCAAAACATACAAAACCAATCATAAGACGATGGTAACATTTATTTATAACAAGTCCAGTTATGTACTCAATTATGCCAAATATATAAAAACCAGTCATAAATATGGTACCAAAGTTTGTCGATATTGAATCCAGATTTAAATTAAATATTAATCTTTATATTACAATTCATATATTATAATATAAGTAAGATTAATCTATATTCTTATGTTAAGAGCTTTACCATTTACCCCAACAATGAAAGAGTATGTTTAAGAAATATTTTAGAAAAAGTATTTTTAAAGCAAGAGTTTTATGATTTTTCGAGGCATGGGGAAAAACCCACCTCAGTATGTAACTTGATACAGACATGGAATTGACGGATGACATGTGCACATATAGAGGACTAGGAGGACAACGATACATAACGTCCCCAAATCCTAGTACAGGACTAGGGATGACAGATGCTCCTATATGTTAGATTCAGAGCTTGAAGGGTAGCATAGATTCGTACACCCAATTCTAGTTCAGTGGCTTGGGGGACGGCGAAACGTAATGCCCAAGACCACTAGTATCAGAGACAGTTGTGCCATACTTTGGGGGACGGTGATATGTAACGCCCCAAAGTCATGGATTTACACTTCTGACGCTAATTAGGCATATGGGGAGACGGCAATACGTAACGCCCTCATACGTCAGGTTTTTAGAGACAGATATCAGTTTTCAGAAACAGTGTTTAAATACAAATTTCAAAGCCAGTTTTCCAGAGAGAGATTTTCTAGAAAGAAAAGTTTTCGGAAACAACGGATTTATAAGAGACTTTCTGAAAAGATAAGTTTTACGAAAGAGATTTGAGACAAGATTTTTAGAAAAGAGTTTAGAGTTTTCAAATGAAAAAAAGTTTTTATAAGACTGTTTATTGGGAGAATTTTGATTTTTTTAGAACCATGTATTTTCATAATAGTATTTCAGTTTTTATTTTAAATCGTCCACTCACTTAGATCGTTTGACGATCTAACCCCCCACACTCCCATATTCTTTGTTTTGCAGGTAATCTCGGAGGACAGGCTCGAGATGATGGATACTGATGGTAGTTACTAGAGGGTTTGGTCCACCAGGTCGAGTCAGAGTTCAGTATAGTCAGTGTCAGAAGATGTAATGTAATATATAAATTGTTTAGCAAAGTATACACATGCAAAAGAGTTATAAATGTGCATTTTTAAAGTTAAGATATGAAATGAATTTGAGTATTTAGTAAAAAGCATTATGTATTTATGATGATAAGTTGGGCAACAGTCTCGTGCATGAGTCTATATACGAGGTGAGTTTTATAGTTAGAATGTGAGTAGCTCAGGGGGATAGTTCGGCCTATTTCATGCCGGTAACATTTGTCGAATCGAGGATGTTACAAAGATGGTATCAGAGCATGGTGGGCAGCGTGATGGGGTCTTGTATACGTAATATGCCTGGGGTACTAGTTGTGAGGCACTACCTCTTCAGTATCTGATCCACGAGTACGTCCTCAATCCCATAGACAGGTCAGAAAGAATCCCCTAAGTTATCTGAATTCTTTTCTTAGTAAAAGTAATCAAAAATCCTTGTTCTAGTTAAGGATTCTCCTATAGTAATCTTGACCTACTAAGTCGAAGTCCAAGACAAGTTGGGAAAACAGATAGTAAATCCCTAAGAATAATTACCCAAGAGAGTGGGAAAAAAGAACTATAAGAAGTAATGAATGATGTATAATATTTAAGCAGCCAGAGACAAAGAATAATAAAGAGACAAAATAAGATAACAAAGTCTTAAGGATACCTACCCAGGGAAATAAAAAGAGAAAGAAAAGCTAGAAAGAAAGGTAAAGGATAAAATACAGATGCTTAAACAATCAGAAGCAATTAGAGGTAAAGATATAGAAACAGATGAATAAGGAAGAATAGAACCTTTAGTACTAAAGAGAATAGAATAAGCCTGATTAAGAGAAAAATCTAGGTATGGTTCCTTCTTTTCTCATAAAATTCTTTCTTCTCTAGTAAAACTCCTCATTTCATCAGAAAATTTCTTCAAGTATATCCAATAGCCTTGAATACCTCTTATAGGTAGCAAGTTCCCCGAGTAATGGAGAATAGACATGAATATAAAAGAAGCAAGAAATCAGAATGAGACGTGGGAGTTCCAATAGATAAGAGATGCTAAGAGGATGAAAAGATTTTTGACACCAAACCCAGGCTCGCAAGTAAGCAAATAAAGGTTGTTCGCAAAAAGGATTAACTAGTTTACCCCCAAGAGATCTGACATAAATACGACCCTGAGCTACCTAGATTCACATTCCTTGGTGATATCGATTAAGGAGGTTGTCTTGACAAAGTCTATCTCATACTCATCTTACATGGGTAATAGACTTTACCAAGACATAAGAGTACAAGAACAAGAAATGTCGACATCCGTAGAGAAGCAAAATATTCGTCACAGTCTATGCCATCATAGAAAGAGATAATAGTATGAAATCTAGTTCCTATAACATCAATATTAAAAGACAAAAGTAGTGAAATTGGAAGAAAATTATGAAAGAATAAAAGGACATACACATGAAATTGGAGATATTCAATAGTTAATAAAAGTACCCTTACGAATAGCAAGGCTGGCTAAATGATATAGTTGTAGCCTATAGTAAGAGCGAAGAAAAAAGTTTCGGAAGAAGCCCTGAAAAATGGATCAGTACTAGTCTCAGTACCATAGTCTAGAACCAAGATATAAGAAAAGAAGATGCATAGAATGCAGACAGTAACAAGAGAGTTTGGTACATATAGTGACATAGATGATGAAATTTGAAGGTAGGAATATAAAACAAAGACCCCCATGATAGGTGATGAAAATTGAGGATCCTAAAACAAGATATAGGCGAAGTAGTTTCTAATGGAAAAGATAGTAAAAATTTCCTTTTCAGTAGCCCCAAAATCTGAGTAAGTTTACGGATACCGAACCGGACTGTCAGTAAGTTTATAAAAATAATAGAAAAATGGGTTCACAGATCCCTATGGAATGTATGTATACACTCCTCTATTTAGAGCCCAGCAAGGAAAAGAACCAGTAAAGATGCATATTTGACAGGGTAGACAGATTATGAGATAGCTAGATTGCCGAGCCAACGAGTTCAACAGGACGTAGATAAGAATCATAAGACGACAATATTTTTATATAAGATATGATAAATTGAAAACATGGAAAATAGAGCTAAATCTCGAAATTATCTTGGAATTGAGAACCTTTAAAGAGGTAAAGACTCATAAAAGTAAGAAACCAGTGAGAACAATTTTCATGATGAAAGCATATAAAGAATCTCATTGAATTATGATGAAAGAACTAGTAAGGGACTACTACTTGAACCAAAGAATTTAATAGAAAAGTCCTAAGCAATAAACGTAGATGGATTTTTTAGGGCAGTAGTGACGAAAAGAAGTTCAAGGAATTAAGATGAGCTGAAAATATAAGTAAGAAGAGTAAACTTCATAAGGAGGAATAATAGAGGAAATATAGTAGGACTCAGAGAGTAAGCAATGATAACAGATGTTCAAGCAACAAAGATCAATTAAAAGAAATACAAAGGAAGCATAATGGAGGTTTTAGAGAACATGACTCTAGAATAGGCAGTATGATTGATAGTCGGAAAAAGAATCAAGAATAAAGTTGAAGTAGGAAACTCATGAAGTATCTAGCAGAAAAATTTTAGTACGAGAGTCGACGCCAGATGGGTAAATATGAAAGTTATAGGCTCATAGATAAACAGCAAGTACAACCACTATATAGGTTGATAATGAGACTACCCCCACCAGAAAGACATCATGACAATCCCCACCCTCCCAGCCCTTCTACAGACAACAGCAACAAAGATAGACCACGATAATTACCTCAAAATATTCTCAGAAACCAATAGATATGCAGTAAAATAGGACCGAAATATAAAAGTCTTCCGATTTAGTACAAGAACATGGTAGAAAGAAAGAAATTGGGGTTAAGTAAAAAGTTTAAAAGAAAGATAGTCTATAAGAGATAATTAAGCGAAAAAGTAGAAGTCAAGCAGTAACAGAATATAAGAGAACCAACAATGGACACAACAAAAGAATTGTAAGGCTGAAGCCCCTCAAGGTAAAAGACAGAGATAGAAGAATCAGAAATTATACAAATAGTTAAGAACAATAAAGAAAACAAGAAGAACATCAGGTGAAAGGTATAGTTAAAATTGTTGAGAAAGGTTAATAATAAATTAGATACCAGACAAACAATAACATAGATGTATAATGATAAGATAAATTTTTAATGTTATTACAAAATAGTAACTTTTTCAGAACTGGAATAAGACTGAAATCTTATCATATCAAGGAATGAGAGAAAGATGGATGATAGTGATCCGTATGTTCGTTAAGAATAATATATATAGGATAACTCAAGAAGAGACTAAGAACAACTTATAGACAGTCAAAGAAAATTAAGAAAATCGAAATTGTTGAGATTGAGACAACTCTTAACAAGATAAGATTTAATGGATAATTGAAGGTGGAACATTCTAGAGTGCAAGTAGGCAAAGAATTAATAGTCAGCATAACAGATAGTAATCGTACTTGTACCAACAAAGGAATCAAAGGTACAAAAGAGTAAAATGGACAAGTTTTAGCTTAAAGGTACACAAAGTTAGGCTCAGTATAAATACTTTGCCTCAAACTCTTTAGCCAATCCAAAGGGTTGCCAGAAAAAAAATCCCCCTCAAGCTAACATCCTAAGTATTGACAGTAAGAATACATGAAAAGATTAGTTATGAGTTATGAGGTACTAAACCCATAAATAGTTATATATTTGAGAACTAAAAGGAAGAAGCTCATAAGTAAAGAGGACTTAGTAAAGAGAAAAGAGAAATATCAAATAGCTAGCTAAGAATGGGGCCAAGAAGATATTTAATAGTATATGTTTTATAAAAACATTTAAGTAGTTACATTATGAAGAATAGTTAAAGGACTTGAAGTATATACAAGTCAAGGGAAAATGAAGGTTATTGGCTAAAATATAAGTACAATTAGGATACCTTAAACGTGAAGGTTAACTAAAGTTTCTAAAGATAAGTAGAAGTTTTTGTTATTATGGCAAGAGGTATTACGGGTTTCAAATCAGAAGGGAACTAAGATAAGTGAGACGACAAACCATGAATATAGACAATTTTGGGAATGATAAAGGATGCTGAATATAGTTGTGAGGTTTAGAAATAAAGTTGATGTAAGGTGTAGAGATACTGGTAATATGACGATAAGTGTAGAGTACTGAGCAAAGGATCATGGAATGAGATTAAGGAACTACCTTTCAGTCAGGAAGTCAGGAAATCATTCATTAATGCCCATGAACTTTGGAGTAGTATGAACAAGTATGACCAGAGAATTCCAGAGGTTTTAGTAGTAAGATCTCGAACATAAAATCAGAAAGGAAATTAAGGAAGTTAAGGATAAGCAGAGACACATATATCCTCGACCAAGACAAATCTACGAGTTAAGCCCTAGTAGGGATTTGAGGACGAATCCTATTTAAGGGCGGAGAATTTATAACGACTGGTAATCTCGACTACTGTTACATTACGAGACGAGTGTCATATAACATAAATTATGTATGGACACATATACACTCATCAACTGACCTTGGGGACAATCGATATATTCCTTGAAATTCCAATACGAAATTGTACCATGTTTCACTTCGGACAGTCTATGATATTTGGGCCATAACTTTCTCATACAAACTCTAATATTTATGAATTTTATATTACTGGAAAGCTGAGATCGAGATCTACAACTTTCGCGTTGATCAGGTTTCCTAATTCGAACCAAAAATAGGTTGAAATTACAGATCAAAAATTTGGATGAATAGTGTCTGATGGTCATTCTAGTAAATTCTGCAAGTTTCATCAAATTTCTAAAATCTTCTAATTTCAAATGGTCCAAGTATAAAAGGGGAATATGATTCATGTATCCCTAAAAAATTCAAAAAGAAAGGAAAACGTGAAAGGAGAAGAAAAAGAAAAAGAATGAGAAAAGAAGTGGAAGAAGAAGAAGAAGAAGAAGAAGAAGAAGAAGAAGAAGAAGAAGAAGAAGAAGAAGAGAGGAAAAAGAAAAAAGAGAAAGGAGTGAAGGAGAAGCAAAGAATAACATGTCATCCATGAGAGACTTGTAGGATGGTGGAATCCAACAAAAATGAGGTAAGGTCATTTGACCCAAATCTTGAATTAAGAAATTTTATTAATTTGATGATATATGAATGCTAGAAGCACCTTAGGGATTATGTTTAGTGGCATAATAAACATGGAATTGATTGTGTTAAGTAAGGACAAACACTTGAAACCTTAAGTATTGAATTATATGGACTATATGATTTAAAGGGTTAAGTTAGATTGATGAGTGTTAGTTTAGCAAGAATTTACATTGCAATTTAAGGAAATGATGGGTATAATTTGTAATATGGGAATATGGAAGTGTATTTGGGCATGTAGATATGAAGAAGTTGATTTTTGGCCTGAATTTTGGCCTAACGTCGCGATACTAAGCACCTCATGTCACGACACGTACTGGAGAAGTTATGCAAATTTGCTTCTGGATTGCACTGCGCATCACGACGCGCACTGGAAATTTTCAAGTAATCATTTCTGGAATGGTTAGCGTCGTGACTCGCAAGGTCCTGCGTTGTGATACGAAGACCAGAACTGCCCCAAATTAGTTTTAAACCATTCTGGTTTCACCCTAGCATGTTAGAGGCCACCCTAAGGGTCTCGTATCATCACATATGTTTATAATACATCATGATATAGATACAATACGCCTCGAAGTAATGGCACCTACTTAAATAAGAAAACTTAGCTTGATTCCGATATATATATTCTTAGTCCATCTTCTAATCAGAATTATCAATTATAGATCATCGTAGGAACCACAATTTTCTTCAGCGAAGTGAAGTAAGGCTTTAGTTGCAATATTTGATTTTCGAAGCATGAGAAATTGCATGTTATTTCTAAAAATTGCATGTTTAATTATTGAAGTTGCATGTTCATTATAACAAGTTTCATATTTTTTGGTGAAAGTTGCATCTCTAATGATATTAGTTGTATATTTAATGGTCATGGTTACATGTGCGGTTTTCGAGGAATAAGAAATTGCATGTTATTGGTAAAAATTATAAGTTTAATGGTTTAAGTTGCATGTTCATTATAACAAGTTTCATATTAGAAATGTTTCATATTCATTGGTGAATGATGCATGTCTAATAGTATTTGTTGCATGCTCAATGGTCATAGTTACATATGTGATTTTTGAGACATAAGAAATTGCACATGTTTTTGCTAAAAAAATTACATATCTAATGGTTGAAGTTGCATACGTTTCATATTTATTGGTACCAGTTGCATGTTTAATAGTAATAGTTACATGTTCAATGGTTGTAGTTAGACATGCGGTTTTGAGGCATACGAAATTACATTTTATTACTAAAAATTGCACGTCTAATGGTTGAAGTTGCAAGTTTATTCTAAAAAGTTTCATATTAGAAAATATTTCATATTTTTGGTTAAAGTTGCATGTCTAAAGATATTAATTGCATGTTCAATGATCATAGTTACATAGGCGATTTTCGAGGCATAAGAAATTGCATGTTATTGCTAAAAATTACAAGTCTAATGTTTGAAATTGCATATTCTTTATAACATGTTTCATATTTATTGGTGAAAGTTACATGTCTAATGATATTAGTTGCATGTTTAATGGTTATAGTTATATGTACGTTTTTCAAGGCAAAATAAATTGTATGTTATTGCTAAAAATTACACGTCTAATGGTTGAAGTTACAAGTTCATTGTAAAAAGTTTCACATTTATTGGTAAACGTTGCATGTCTAATGATATTAGTTGCATGTTAAATGGTCATAGTTACATGTGCGGTTTTCGAGGCTGAAATGACTCGGAATTTCTTAGCCCAACTAAAGTCGTAATCCGGTGACTTAGATAAAAAATTTCTCCGAGTATCAGCAAAATATTTTGGAGACGACTTAAAGACCAATGAACCATATTCGATAATGGGCTTAGCGGGCCTAGTACTAGCCTATTGGGCCCAAGACAAAATAAATGTCTAATTCTAGGAATAAAGCTAGCTATATTTTTAACCAACCTAATTAAGCCCATACAATTATCTACAACTTCCGTGCTGAACATTTTTCTAAATTCGAAACGAAATTAAATAAAACACCTATGTTTTAGACTACACAGTGTTGTGACGTGACAATTTGTACTTTTTGTCATATGATGAAAATAAATGATACCCTATATAATTAAGGGCCTTGAGTTTAGCCCAATAAGTAGTGGCATGGGCAATATGCATATGTATAACACATTTTTGGGCTTGTGGGCTTTGTAATGGTTGTAGTTGGGTGGAAATATCTAGATTTTGGAGGGACTCTCTTTAATATATTTATTTTAGAGCTCTCTCTCTCTCTCAAGGTACCACAAAATTATCTTCCCCTTGGCCATTTTTTTTCACGTTATTTCTGCTTCCTTCAACAGTCTTCTGCACGCCATTTTCAAGGCTGTAACCACAGCTCATTTTCGAAATTTTCAACTACCTCACCCACCAATTGTGTCCCTCTAGCTCACAGTATTGTCGTGTTCCATTGTTACAAGAAAGCAAGAATCAAGTCCTAAATCTATCCTCCATGACCCGATTCTTTAATGGCTATTGGGGATTTTTACAACCTTAGAAATTCTGAGGTAATGGCCTTCCATTACTTGATCATTCGAGTTAATAAGCTTAGAAATTTACTAGAATTTATTGTTTAAGCTCTATATTCATGATGATATATGTTCAGGATGTTATGAATTCTGTGGGTACCTATTAGTTAATGATTCATATGATAACTAAACATTGTTCTAATATGGAGATAATTCGTGGGGTAAGTGTGAAGGGTGATTTTCGATCATGGTAGGGGTTCTTTGGTGATTGGTAATGTAGAATGGTAGTATATTATATTGAAGTTTAGAGAAGTACTTGTATGAAGGTGTTAGTATATTGGTGATGGGATTGCTTTGAGCATCGTCACTGGAGAGTAGATGTTTGGCCCAGTAATCGGACGAGCGTCACGATGCCAATGGGTTAGTGTCGCGACGCGGAATAAAAAGATGCCATATGCCTCAGTTTTGTTCGTGTGAGAGTTGCGACGCTTAACACCTGGCACCGCGATGCGGAACAAAAAGATGCTATCTGCCTCAATTCTATCCGTGTGGGACTCGCGACGCTTAACACCTGGCATCGCGACGCATAACCATTTTTTTCAAGATCAATTTTAGCCATTTCAATTTCATCCTAGGATGTTAGAGGGCACCCTAACGGTTTCGTATCAGTATATATACATGTATTATGTCATGTCACAAGCATGATACATCAAGCAATGAAATTTTTAACAAACAGTAAATTATAAGTTGCCACTACCGTACTTGTACAACTCCAAATCTAAGACCGTAAAATTCATAGATACCATAGATATTTTCAATGTTTAAGTAGATTTAATATTCATGTATTACATATACTTTCCTCTCATATGTAAATTTTATGAGTAATAAGGAAGAAAAATAACAGTTGCTTTGACTTTAGATCGACGTCAAGGTACTTGAAGATCACCCATGTCATGTACCGCACTCGACTTGCCATAGCAATGTGAGTGGAGTATCTTTTTTTTAGAATTCACCTCTTTCTGTTATTTCTTAGTAAGCTCAAGTTTCATGAATTACATATAATATTTAGTTCTTTACTTGTTATGCTATTTAAAAGAAAGATACAAGGTATTCAAGAGATTTGAGATTCTGAGCACAAAGAAATTTGAAGAGAATGTTTTCAAAAGAATTTTGAAGAATGCTATTGATTTCAATATAGATGATTTTTACTTTGATCTTGGAATTGACGAATATTGGAATTGACGGATATAAACGTGTGCACATATAGCTTCAAGATTAGGGGGACGACGATATGTAATGCCCTTAGATCCTAGTTTCAAGATAAAAAAAGATGGCATTGATTAATACTCCTAGCTCTAGTTCATTGGCTTGGGGGACGCCGATACGTAACCCCCGAAGACACTAGTTTAGGCGTATTGGGGGATAGCGATACGTAACGCCCTAATGCATCAGGTTTTCTACAGTTTTCAGATATCCTAGATATATGATTTTCATAAATGACTTTTTACCAAAGTTTTGAAATGAAAAGATCGGATTTATATTTTATGAGTTCATAAAGTAGTTTTATGTTATGACTATTTGATACAGAGTTATTTATATTGTTTTCTGATTTTATAGCTCCATACACTGAGTTCTTTAAGACTCACCCTCAACTCTCTAGTTTTGCAGGACCTTTCAGCAGGTGAGCCACTACCATCTTTTGGAGACATGGACCAGGGATAATAGTAACACTGCAGTCACTAGTCGTGTTGGTCCATCATGTCAGACTTACATTCACATAGAATGCAACTCTTTTTGGTTTTTTTTTTAGTGTATGGTAGTTGCATGATTTTGATGTGTCTGTAAAGAGTTAACCAGATTTATGTATACTTTTCTTGTGATTCATGCATTAAGTCAGTTCTATGAAATGTGTGTATGTGCATATTGATGTGGTGATTAGTTGTCATATTAAGAATTGAGTTTTTCTCTAGTAACAAACAGTGGCTTAGGTGACAGTGGAATCTATTACTTGCTGGTAACTTTCCCGGATCAGGGATGTTACAAAGGCATAAGAAATTACATGTTATTGTTAACAATTTCAAGTCTAATGGTTTGAGTTGCATGTTCATTGTAACCAGTTTCATATTAAATATTTTCATATTTGTTGGTGAAAGTTGTATGTCTAATGGTATTTATTTCAAGTTCAATAGTTATAGTTACATGTACGATTT
Organism: Zanthoxylum bungeanum; assembly: GCA_019454045.1. Taxonomy (NCBI): domain Eukaryota; kingdom Viridiplantae; phylum Streptophyta; class Magnoliopsida; order Sapindales; family Rutaceae; genus Zanthoxylum; species Zanthoxylum bungeanum. The sequence goes on along the minus strand of SKCR01026268.1, from coordinate 166,765 downwards.
TCGAACCATAAGAAATTGCTTGTTATTGTCTAATGATTGAAATTGCAAGTTCGTTGTAAACAGTTTATAGTAGAAAATATTTCATATTTATTGATGAAAGTTGCAGGTCTAATGGTATTAGTTGCATATTTAATGGTCATAATTATATGTGCGGTTTTCGAGGCATAAGAAATTGCATGTCTAATGGTGATAGTTGCATGTTAATTGAAAAATATTTCATGTAAGAAATTATTTCATATTTATTGGCAGTAGTTGCATGTTATTTCTTTGATTCGAATGTTTAATGGTGATAGTTTTATGATAATGTTAAAATTTTCATGTAAACAAATATTTCATATTGGTCGGATGTTAAATGGTGCTTGTTGCATGTTTCATGATCATTAATACATGTTTGGATTTCAAGTATAAAAAAATTGTTGCATGTTTAACGGTTAAAAATTACATGTTAATGGTGAAATTTCACGTTAATGGTTAAAAGTTGTGTGTAGTAATTATATCTAACTATTAAGTTTTATTCAATATCGTGTTTAATGCTTCGATTTCGATTTCGTGTTTAATGGTTATAAGTGAATACATTGAGATGAAATAGCACAAATGAATGAGCATAAGTTAATAATCTTGATATCTACTTAGAATTTTCGTTAATTAGATATGTTAATGAGCATGTAGATGAATTTTTTAATTTTGATTTGACTTATCATTTTTATTCATTACGGCAGTTAATGAGCATGAAAAAGAATCTTAATATTTATATTTACTTAGAATCGTTGATAATTACTAAAGTTAATGAGCATGAAGATGAATTTTTTAATTTTGGTTTTGACTTTTAATTTTTATTCATTACGGCAATCAATGAGCATGAAAATGAATTTCTTAATGTTCATATTTATTTAGAATTGTTGATAATTACTAAAGTTAATGAGCAAGGAGATGAATTTTTTAGTTTTGGTTTCGACTTACAATTTTTATTTATTATGACAGTTAATGAGCATGAAGAGGAATTTCTTAATATTCATATTTACTTAGAACTATTGATAATTACTAAAACTAATGAGCATGGAGATGAATTTTTTAATTTTGGTTTTGACTTATAATTTTTATTCATTACAGCAATTAATAAGCATTAAGAGAGATTCCTTAAAGTTCATATTTACTTAGAATTGTACATAATTACTAAAATGAATGAGCATGGAGATGAATTTTATTATTTAGGTTTGACTTCCATTTTTCATTCATTACGGCAGTTAATGAGCATAAAAAGGAAATTCTGAATTTTCATATTTACTTAGAATTGTTGATAATTACTAAAGTTAATGAGCATGGAGATGAATTTTTTAATTTTGGATTCGACTTATAATTTCTATTCATTACGGCAGTTAATGAGCATGAAAAGAAATTTCTTAATGTTCATATTTATTTAGAATTGTTGATAATTACTAAAGTTAGTGAGAATGGAGATAAATTTTTTAATTTTAGTTTTGATTTATAATTTTTATTCATTATGACAATTAATGAGCATGAAGAGGAATTTCTTAATTTTCATATTTGTAATATCCTAATTCGGAATATTTCGGGAAGATTTTCAATGCAGATTTTTTGGAACGAGATAATATTCGAAAATAAGACCTAATGTGATTGAAAATAGGTCGAAATATTTTAAAGTGAAGCTTCGTCACATTGGAAAAGATGTCCTTTCGAGAACCGGTTACGCAATTCATTTTTCTATTGTTATACGTGTAAAAATTATTGTTTCGACTATAAAAATAGAAACGGAACTGCGATTGAGTTGATTCTTGACCCATTGGACTCATTTTTTTGAGACGAACAACCTTCATGTTGAATACGTTTTGAAATTTGCATCAAAAGGGCTTCCAAAATATAAATTTCTGAGAAAACCTCATGGTAGGGACCTAACAGTAATTTTGCGGGGGCATAATATAACTTTTAGAAACTTTTCAATAAATACCCAAAAGTTTCCAGAAAATTCCAAAATGACATAACTTCTCAAACTCCCTCACTTGACCCCCTTCCCCAAAAAATAGCATTTGGTTTTATGAGGCTCGTCGGCCGGCCGACGGCCTAAAGGGTGCGCCCAACTATCCTTCGTCTGAAGATTGCCGGCGGTGGCCCCAGATCGCCGCTGATGGCGAGAGAGAAAGACATTTGGTGATGTGTTTCATGATCCCGGCTCGTCGTTTCATTTTACGGCCCAAGCCACTCACCAAATTGAAGCTCTCGGAGAGTACTACAAGTTAGCAATGACAAATTTTTCATTCCGTGCATGGTTTCACGCGAAATGAGGAAGAAAGTGACGGTGAATAGTGACCCATGAATGAAAAATATCTCTGATCGAAATTCCTTCGATCGTTTGGAAATTTCGTGGGATTATTTGGAGTCCGTATATGCCTTCGAAATCTCGATAAGACTACCATAAAAACTCGCTAATTTCAAATTTTTCGTTAAATATTGAGATGTATCCAATAGGTTCGTAGAGTATTGCATTCATATAAATTGAATTGTTTGGGTATGAGTATATTGAATATATGTATTTGGTGGAATCCGAGTGAAAACGGAACGAACTGGATCAATCCGATAGATTATGTAAGTTTCCGATTAAAGTAGGTTTCCATGCATTGATGTTTTTTGATCGTAATGATAGATATGAGATACATATGATGATACAATAATATTTAGATTAATCCAGACAGGTTCAGAGAGTTTGGGACTCTTCCGTAGCATTTGTGAAAACTTTTTCGGAAGATTTTCCAAAAATACGTAAACCGATGATTTAAGTTAACTAATTACTTGAATTAGTTTGAAATGATATTTTAAGATTACTGAAACTGAAATCATTGAAATCTGACTTAATATGATTGTCCCGGAAAGATCCAGAATTTAATCAAAGTTAAGTCGAGCATTCTGTAAGCTGCGATTCTGACGGTATTTCACCATTTGTTTTGACAGATTTGACTAGGAGCGGAGCGCTCACGAAACCAGGTAAGTAACCCGTGCGATGAGAACTTGAATTGGTGAAATATATATAGAGATGATTGAAATGTTAGGATAAAAAGAGGATAATTAAGAGGTGGTTTTGGGTACGAAGTTCGAGATTACGTATGGTTAAGATAATCAACCACCACAGGTATAGATTTTTGTAATTTTATGATATGATGTGAAATGTTTGATGAGGTGGATTTCTATTGATGTATGTCAGTGCATGAACCTCTAATAGTATGCACATGTACATGTGAATGAATATATATATATATATATATATATAAGTATATGAACACGTACTTGTGTATGTATGAAATGATAAGATAAGTATGATTTGAGTGTATAAGATCAGTAAAGAGAACAAGTTATGATTTTTGAATTTGTATTAGCACATGTAGATGTGTGTTATTGGAATTAAATTATCATTGACTAATGCATACGATTTATTTGTATAGAGGTTAGGTTGGTACAAGCTAAGCCTTTCCTGATGATAGAAGTACATGATTGATAAGATACGTTAAGATATTGTATCAATGTTTGATTGATAAGTAAAGGATGTTCAGACTGTTAAAGGCTATGGTATCTAAATTCGAAGAAATGAATATATTCATATGTTTGATGTATATACATATGTGTATGACTATTCTGATGATAAAGTAGTGTTTGCCACATTTGTGCTTGTGTATGAGAAATCTTACGATGAGTTTGTGTTACGTGATATGTGTGCATGTTTAATTGGTTGATGATTTCATGGAGTAGTAGTCGAGCTGGTTAGGAATCTGTTCAGACGGCATTCATCTCATACATATTCTAAAATAGGTAATGAGTCTCGTACAAGCATTGTATGTGTAAGCCAGCCATATGTATGTATTGTTTGGTTATGTATTCTGTGATGTATTGGCTGTTATGTATGTTTCATTTTCGATTGCATGATAACTGTATGTATGATTGAGTGTATTTCTGTGTGACAGAATATGTGATATGTATGGACTGTGTGCGCTATTGGGGAATGAATGAATGACTTGAAAACCGGTGTGGATATAAGATGTTATAAATGTGTTTACTAAGTTTGTTATTATATGTACGTACATTATGGAATAAAAACTGAATGTGTTTGTAGAATTCTGATAATGTGTTTGTAGAATTTTGAAATTAGATTTGCATGAATGTAAGATAAGTCGGCTTTTATTTCTAAACTGATACGCGTGAAAGTGTATAAGTCACAAATGTTAAGCTATCGTAAGGCTTTCGGAACGGAAGAAAGTTTTTTCCGAAATGAAGGAAGTTTATTTGACTTATCAATTTGAGGATATTTCAAAGATGTTCATTCGTAATAAAGTTTAAGTATGTGACTTCATGTTTCTTATGATTGAAATGGTTTCGATGTAAAATGACATACCCTGTGATATTCGAATTGATGCCTTTTGTGCTTTGTATGTTTGGATAATATATTGACATATATGTAAGTATGTAGATATGAGAATTTGACGTGGGTAAAGTATAAAGGATAATAAAAAGTTGATAAATCTGCACTCATAATAACTTGGTAATCCTGAAAAACCTCTGATATGTTTGACTTGTATGTTTATTTGTAGTACGAGCGTGGTTACTTACTGAGTTTTATATCTCACACCAAACCAGTTTTCTAGTTTTACAGATTGGCTACCAGATGGGTTAACCACTTCAGCTTTGGAAGCTATGCTCGAGACACAGATCACCCAAGTTGCAGTCACCCTCACAAGTGTCATGGGAGAAGTCTTAGAGGTTTATGATATTTGGTTATTATGTTATTTGTCGTACTGAGCACACTATTTTGTATTATTTTTATTACCTCGCCAGAGGCAGGACGCTACCGGTAGGAGACAGGATTGAACCATCTCAATCAGCCTCTAAATTTACAGAAAATCTGACATGATGTATCCTAAAACTGGACAAATTGGGTCATAGTCCAGCACCAAATCAGAATCTAAGGAAACATCAAACAAATAAAAGAACCTCAGGACCACACAAAACTCATCAAAATCATATCCTAAGGGATCCATGCCCATATCATCTATCAACACTCAAGGGCTCTGTGCCCACAACATTATAAGCAATCAAAACATTTAGTTAATATATATATAAACAGCGTGCTCAGCATGACAAATAACATAATAACCATTAGATCCCAGACCTCTAGACTTTTCCCATGACACTTGCGAGAGTGACTGCAATTTGAGTAATCCATCATCCCGAGCAAGATATCTAAGCCAAAGTGGATGACTGATTAGGTTGTCAACCTGCAAAATTAATGGTGGTGGCGTGAGTTATAAAAACCCAGTAAGTAACCACACACAATACTAACGAACAAGATTGAAACCTTAACTACAATACTTATGAACATATATATATATATATATATTTATTTACAGTTATTTATTAGAACACCTTTAATTCATACTGTCATTTTACTTCAGGAAACATGGATTCATGAGGCGTACCTGGAGTGAATCAAAACAACTTACATGCATACCTCCTCGAACATTAAAACTTCAAATTACACATAATCCAAAGTACATAACTTATGCAAGCTTCCAAATTCTGGATGTTTTAGGAGACTTGACTTATAAACAATATAACTGAACATGGATTAATTGGCATAACAAATACATAGGTGACAGCTAGATGAAATCAGGATCCAGAATCTCTATCGTATTAGTTCCTCCTATTTTATTATTTTTATATTTCATTTATTTATTAAAATCTTTATTAATTATTTTCTAAATAAAGTTAGGATTATCAATTGTAGTACTTAGTGCGAGTTAACGGAATCCCTGTAGGTTCGACACTCTTTCACTGATTTATACTAAAACTTGACACCGTACACTTGCGGTACGATATAAAATATCACAACAAGTTTTTGGCGCCGTTGCCGGGGATTGTTTGTTTAATTCATATTAATATTACTACCAAGTAATCTTAGCTTTAATTTAGAATTTTATTTTTATTTTTATTTTTATTTTTATTTTAATTTTTATTTTCTTTATTTCCTTTATTTTTGTCTTAAGTTTTATTTTTATTTTTGTTTTTATTTTTATTTTGCTGTTTTATATTTTTTTCGTACGAGGTGAATTTGAAAAGAAGCAATGGCAGATCCTATTGGTGCACTGATAGCTGAAGTATCATCCCTCACGACTCATCTAGCAGTATTAACAAATCAAATGAGCCAACCGTCTATTGAAGCTGCTTCTGCTAATGGAATGCTTTTATCCAACAGAGGAGCAGGATTTGAACAAGTACAATATGTGAACAATCGGAACTTCAACAACTATAGAGGCAGTCTTATGCCTAACTATTATCATCAGAATTTTTCATATGCTGATATGGAAAATATTTTACAACCTCCTCATGGCTTCAATTATCCAAGAGCTGAGCAGAAACCTTCCTTAGAAGACCTCATGAGCACGTTTGTAGCTACAGCTTCAGAGAGGTTTGAGAAGAATGAGTCAATGCTGGATAACATCGAAACACGAATGGGCAATATAGAGGCAAATATAAAATCTGTAGAAGCGCAAATTGGGTTGCTTGTTTCCAATGGCCAATCAACAGACATGGGTGTTTCCAAGTGATATTGAAGTCAACCCCAATGAGCAATGTCAAATCATAACCTGTAGGAGCGGAAAAGAGTTTAAAGACACCTCTCATGACTTAGGCAGTAAAGAAGATGAAATGGTATTTCAGGAGGAAATAGTAACAGAAGAAGAAAACAAAGGTTAATTGATAATGCGAGGTCAAAATGAAAAAGTCGCCTTCAGTGTTTTCAGAGCCATGTTGAGCCCTCAAGGTGATGTAGAATGTCACAGGATAAATACAGTAGAAAATGGAGTTGTAAACACGCAGGGTGAATCATTTCAGCGACCTATGAGCATAATACAGCCATGCATAAAGGAAGATTCTCTGCAGCTAAACCTGAAACCACTCCCAAAGCACCGTAAAAAAAGGAAAAGAAAGGCCAGTGCTCACTTGGAGATGATCCCTGGAAGGTTAAAAAGGAAGCCGAGCCAATTTTGCCGAATGTGCAGTCCAGAATTTCCAACTGGGGGACAATCTACATATCCTGGGGGACCATCTATGAATAAATTACCACAGCCTGCCAAGCTGTCTTTTTCATGTCATAAGAACCGGTGGATACCAAAGAAGAAACCAGATGAAATTACCCGGTTCACTACGTTTAAGCCACCATAACCATTTGGGTGGTTGCGTCTGGCTGAAGACGTTAAACTTAGCGCTAGCGGGGAGGCAACCCTTGCATTTAATTACATTTATTTTTAATTTTTATTTTATTGTGTGCTATTTATTAATTTGCATGTTATTTATGCAGGTAGCACGAGACACACAACGCCCGCGCAACCAAATTCTAACCAGCAAGAGTCTGATCAACTCCATGCCCGGTAGTGTTATTCCTCACTCTTGTTCTTTAATTTTTTTATCTTACATTGAGGACAATGCAAGTTTTAAGTTTGGGGGTGTGTGCATGTTGTTTACTTGCTATTTAGTTGTTTAAATTAAAAAAAAAATTTTGTTTTAGTCTTTGATAGTAAAGCATAAATCCTGTGATAATATTGTTTGTTTATAAGTGAAATTTTAGAAACGATAAGTGCCCAATTTACTTTTATCTGATGCCTTGAATAACTGATCTATGTTAGACTCGTAAGCACTTAAAAACAGGTTTTTAGCAGTGAAAACTTAAGTAGTTGACAAGGTGACTAGTTGAAGAAATTGCATGTCGATGAATGACCGTTTGCTTAGAATTCTATCTTGATTTGCTACTGTTATGAAGTATGGTATAGCTAAAAAGAAAAATATCTCTAAATAAAGAAAATAAATCACCTATAACCGATAAGCGTGAAGCTACCCATGGGCGAGTATTAGGACCACCATGAGGAGAAATGCTACCTTAAAGGGTAGGTGAGTTGAAAAAAAAAGTGCAAAATGAGAAAAGCAAAAAGAGACAAGAAAAGAAAAGAAAAGAAAAGAAAAAGCATACCATACTGAGCACAAAATAAAGCAATTACAGAGCATAATTGAGATATCTAGGTTGGTTTGACCCATCGATTCTAATTTTTAAACAAAATCATTGAGTTGACTTACTTAGGAATCAAGCTGTGAATGAACCTTTACACACACACACACCGTGAGTCTAGCTTAGATAATTTATTCAAGAATTTGGATTCGAGTTGCAATTGCGTACTTTGAAGGTTCTCTAATTTCATTTATAAACTTTCTTTGAGGAAAATTTTATGCGCAACTATCGGGACTATCTTTTGTTATTTATTTTATATTTTTGCATGATTGTGTGTGAATGACGTTTGTGGGTGTCGTCACTGTAAGCCCTCACGAGACTATAACTCGTCCACTAGGGTCGCATAGGGGTTTAAAGGCTTGTTGCATATGCTAAATGCAATCGTGATCCCTACGAAAGTGGCCTAGTTAATTTAGTTATTTTTATTTATTTATTTGAATTTAGTTTTTTTTTATCTTTTGCTCGGGACTAGCAAAACCTTAAGTTTAGGGGTGTTTGATAAGTGTGGTTTATACCCACTTACTCGGGTATTCTTAGCTTGTTATTTTGTTATATTTCGAGATATTTAATATCATTTATAGTTTATTTCATGTTTTATTTGTAGGAGCATTAATACATGGATCTGGGAACAATTGCACGTGTTTTGGGAACTTTCGGGAACACAGGACGAGCATGGGAGTAATTGGTGCCATGACACCCATTGAATATTTACAAAGGCGCCACAGCGCCTTTAATTACATACTTAATACAGAGAACAAGGCGCCATGGCGCCATTGACAAAAATAAAGTGGGCGCCATGGCGCCCCATTGAAGGCAACATAAGGCGCCTTGGCGCCTTCCCAAAGTCACGCACCCATACTGAATGGCCGAGAGTTAGACGCTGCGGCGCCCACTTAAGGAGCCGCGGCGCTGCGGAAGAAGACTGACACGTTCCGGGAAAGTGATTTTAGGGTTTTTAATAATCCTAAAGATACCCAAAGACTCCCAGCCTCAACTATAAATATAACATTACATCCAACACTCAATTGAGGCTAATACACTGCACAAACCACAGAATTAAATATTTTTAGAGATCCAAGGAGGAGGATGGAAGAGTAACAATATGAGATTAAGACGGTGACGTCCGGAGAGGAAGAGATTCAATTCGGGTTTTATCTTCTTGTTTCTTTCTTAGAACTCTAATGATTTCCATTAGATTCATGATTTGTTATTCATTGTTTTTATCTTTTGTCATGAATTAAACTCCTTAATTCTGGAGAATGATGTAATCTATGCTTGAACCTTGTAATTGTTTGTCAATTTTGTTATGAAGTTTTATTGATTTATTTATATTCTTTTGAGTTTAATGCTTCTTGATTGCTGGCCACAATTGAAGATGATGAATGTTTAGAATCTATCACTCCAGAGAGGGGATTTTGAATAGATCTAGAGAATATGACCTAGGATTTTATAGAGTTCGAGAGAATCTGTAGTCCTTTGAAGTCGTTAATATAGAATCACAGGACGTAATGAGTTGTTAACTATTGGATTTTTATAGAGATATCGAAGTCTATAGTTGATGATATTTTCACTCGGCACTCGAGAGAGGGAGTGGATGTTTTAGGAGTCTTGACTTATAAACAATATAACTAAACATGGATTAATTGGCATAACAAATACATAGGTGACAGCTAGATGAAATCAGGATCCAGAATCTCTATCGTATTAGTTCCTCCTATTTTATTATTTTTATATTTCATTTATTTATTAAAATCTTTATTAATTATTTTCTAAATAAAGTTAGGATTATCAATTGTAGTACTCAGTGCGAGTTAACGCAATCCCTGTAGGTTCGACACTCTTTCACTGATTTATACTAAAACTTGACACCGTACACTTGCGGTACGATATAAAATATCACAACAAATTTTTGGCGCCGTTGCCGGGGATTGTTTGTTTAATTCATCTTAATACTACTACCAAGTAATCTTAGCTTTAATTTAGAATTTTATTTTTATTTTTATTTTATTTTCTTTATTTCCTTTATTTTTGTCTTAAGTTTTATTTTTATTTTATTTTTCTGTTTTATATTTTATCATATCATATCATATCAATTGATTAGCTTTAAAAGTTTCAACTCAAATCAATACATAATCATATCATATCATGATTCTAAGCATGAATCATAACAATTCATTATCAAAATCATAAGCCCACTCATATAATTCATGAAAAGGAATCAACACACTCAACCATAACATCATCATCAACAATCAAATCCCCAACACATAATGTAAGTGTCGTCCAACATAAGGAATTTACAACCTTAGTAATTTCCAGCTTAAATTAATACAATACTTGAAAAATCATTCTCAAATACATGAACATCATCCATTATCAAAACAACCCCATAACATATATTGTAATTTTTTTGCCATGGCAAGCATCATGCAACTTAGGATGCCATTGATTTACAACAAGCCCAACTCATGTCATAATCATATCCTAAGCACAAATCTTTGTCAATCATCATCAAACATAAAAAGAACTTGAACCCTCCCTCTCAACAAGATTTGGCCAACCCCTATTTAGGGAAAGAATTTTGGGCATTCAACCAAAACAAAGTTATTTCATGCTTAGATTACCTTGTAATGCATGATTATGCATACTATCAAATCAATAACTCCAAATGCACAAATTTAAACTCTAGGGTTTATGAAGAACGAAAATGGGGATAAGCAAATCATGCCATATTCTCAAGATTATGAGTAAAAAAGAGAAATAGAAGCTTACTTAACTTGGAATGGAGCTTGAGGAAACATCAATTGCATGAGAAAAATGGAAGCTAAAAGTTAGAGTAGAAATGGCATTAGGAGAGCTTCTCAATTTCATTTTTTTTAGCTTATAGATAGAGGAGATGAATAGTGAAGGGTTTTTATACATGGGGCTGATTTTTGTTGTTAAATGAATGGTTTAAAGTGATGCCACATGTCAAAAATCAAACCAGTCCACGAAATCACTATTCATCTGAACTTTGAGATGAGTTTTCAACAGATTTCGTGCCTGAATTTGGGGATTTGTTCAACATAAAAGTTGTAGGGCTTTGGCTTAGCTTTCCGACGATATACAGTCCACTAAAATTGGACATCGTATGAAAAGTTGCAGTTAAAATACCGAAGGCTGTACGGATCACGTTAAAATTTAAATGCACAACGAGGCTGAAAAATTTTCACATCGTATTTCTAAAATAAATATATAAGTAATATCATGCTAATGATGCAAGTTTTAATGCTTAAAGATGTCAAGCATATACAAATAAATTTCATAATTGTACCACGAAAACTGAGCTGTTACATTATTAAGTAAAAGTTTTGATTGCATTGATGTTGTGGGCACAAAGCCGTTAAGTGTTGATTTTGATTTTGATGAGTTTTATGTGGACCTGAGGTCCTTTTATATATTTGATGTCTATTATAGGTTCCGTCTGATGCTGGACTTTTTTCAGGTTGTCCAGTTTTAAGATACATCATGTCCATTTTTCTGTAAAATTTGAAGGCATATGGAGATGAGTTAATCTCGTATCCTGCCTGTAGCACCTTGCCTCTAGTGGGGTGTTACAATATTTACCTATAATTATTAATAATTACTAAAGTTAATGAGCATGGAGATGAATTTTTTAATTTTAGTTTCGACTTACAATTTTTATTCATTACTACTGTTAATGAGCATGAAGTGGAATTTCTTAATGTTCATATTTACTTAAAATTTTTGATAATGACTAAAGTTAATGAGCACAAAGATGAATTTTGATTTCGACTTATAATTTTTATTCATTATGGCAATTAATGAGCCTGAAGATGAATTTCTTAATGTTCATATTTACTTAGAATTATTGATAATTACTAAAGTTAATGAGCATGAGATGAATGTTTTTTTTTTTTTTTGGTTTCAACTTGTAATTTTTATTCATTATGGAAGTTAATGAGTATGAAAAGAAATTTTTATTAATTATATAAGATTAGCATTTTTTAAATTATATTCACTCAAGTCATTTTTTAATTTTCTTAATATAATTATCATTTACTCATAATTTAGATTATGTAATGGGTTTAAGATGGCATGTCAAATTGCATGACAAACTCAAACATGGGCCAGAGATGGGCATGTGAGATTATGACAAACATATATATAGGCATATGAGTAAAGCATATTCAAACATGTGCCTCATATTGTACTTAAGTTTACAAAATAAATGTAAATTAAAATTAAAAATATTAATTTAAATATCCATTGACGTAGGTGACGTTGATGCATGATGGTGTTATTCTTCAGCAACCACCCCAACCAAGCAAATTCATTCTAGCTTCCAGAGTACACCATTCACGTTCAGCTTTGTGGTGTTTCCTTTGGTTTCAGTCCAGCCTTCTTGGTACACCATTCACGTTCAAGATGGTGCCGTCTTCAGCAAATTGATTTCAGCTTCCTCGAAACACCACTGAAGAAGTCAATTGTTAGGCTTGGTTTCAGTCCAGCTTTCTTGGTATGATTTAATGTGTATTTGACTCCAATTAAATCTAAGCTTTTTTTTTGTTGGGCATCTATTATGTGAATATAATGCTTAGGTTTATTATCATATTAGAGCTAAGAGTTTTTTTTTTTTTTCTGTTTATTAAACTTAGAAGTTTATCAGAGCTAAGCTTTTTTGTTTTTGTTTAATAAGTCAGATTAGAGCTAAGTTCTATTTACCTAGTATATTATTTTTGTTTCAGATGTAATCATGATTACATCATCAGATATTGGAAGTATTTCAGCTTGGGGGTTCGACCTCAATAAAGATGATACCAATGAATATTTTGGGGATATATCAGCCACTCCAACAAGTACTACTGATAATAGCAAGTTTAACTTTCAAACAACACATGTGGAGATGAGTTCACTAGATCAATAAGTGTTGATTCAGAAATTGATTTAATTGATGTTGCTGAGGCATGGTATAAAAAGTATTCTAAGTCCGTTATATTCTCTACTAGGAAAAATGATATTCGTATTGACAATAAAAGTGGGAAAATAACATTTCGTTCTTAGGTTTTATCTTGCCGGAGGTATAGGTGAAAAAAATACTTGGAGCGAACTAATAAAGTGAGATCATTTAGGGAATTACTCGTAATGGTTGTCTAGTGGAATTTCATATCAATTATAATCATTCAAGAGGGAAATACATGGTTATAAAATTTATTGATGACCACGGTCATATATTGGTTACCCCTTATGAGATACAATTTCTTTTTTCCCATAGATGATGAGTGATATAAATCATCACTACTTTCCATCATTTAACTTAATATTTTGTATAGTTTCTTGGTTTTGTTGAATATTTTGTGTGTTTTTGTGTTATTTGTAGATCAATAACGTTTCAGGAACTCTGGAGTGATTTGGGCCCAATAGTGAAAATGGACGAAAAGGGCATTTTGGTAATTTTCCGCGTCGCCCGACGCTAACGATTTTGCGCGACAGTGCCTTGCTAAATGTGCGCCGGGTTCACGTGTTCAAGAATCTGAGAAAATTTGGACCTTTGCTAAGTGCGTCGTTGCCAGTGTCACCATCACAGTCGGTCTGCTAAAATGCGCTGTGCCACGTTAGTCATCATCCTACGGTGCCGACAGTTCACCTCGCCCACGTGTCGCAGTGTCGTTTCCACGTCCTTGCCCCGTTATCGTCCACATCACTAGGTTGACCGAGTCAACTTTGCCACGTCATCGCCAGCCAATCAGGAAGTGCCCGTTGTCACAATTTTCTATTGGTGCAGACAGTCACTTCGCCACGTCACCGCCCACATTCATGCGTCAATTATGGCTCTCTTATCCCTATCTGACACGTGGCGGATAAGAATTCGCCGACCATCAGAAGCCGCCACGCGTCACAATATTGTGTAGGGGTTGGTGCTCTGAGCGCCAATTCCCGGTTGTATTTTGTTAAATACTTCTGTAAAACATTATTATTAGTAATAATATATGCAGTTTCTATAATATAATCTTATCTTTTATATGGTAAAGACGTAATGACCAGAGAATGATTAGTCATGATACAGTTGCAAAAGCGTCGCAACGGACATTGAGTCGTATCATGACGTTGTCATTCTCAGACAGTTCCTGGTCAAGGTTTACACTACTTGGTCAGTATAGTAAACCCGTTGAGACCGGTACATGTCGTATACTGGAATATATGATTCCAATGGTTTCTCAATGAACCATTAGTCTTGGAGACTAGTATAGACGTGTAGGTGTTTATAGCGGATAAACACTGAACGACTCACCGAAGATTCTTAATGGATGGTACACCAGCGTCAATAAGAATCTTCTTGGGTTGAGTAGCACTTGTGATTCTTAGACTTGAGATGCCATTGTGGGCACATGAGACATCTTCTACACTTAGATGGCAGTCACGTCACCGATCTATTTAGATCAGACCTCCGCCTGTTCGTTGGGTGTAGATAGATCCTCAGGGTGTCCTATGTGTATCAAGATAGGATCCGTCAGTTCTGTGTACCAGAGCATAGGTAGTCCATATGATTAGCAATCAGATAAAACCATGGGCCCGTGGTAAGTTTAGAAGCTAGTTCTAAACATTCTTTTTGAGATTGCTAATAGAATAGTCGACTGGATAATCCCCATAGAGATTTGACGTTTACATCTATATCTCTGGGATTTATCCGGATACCTGTGACGGAGGAATTATACATTTGCGATGACCTCGACCTGTATGGTTAGCGAGATTATCCGTGATCGTCATAATCTACGGGTGGATAGATTATGGACATGAAATTTGATTTCGTGACGGATATACCTGAACCTAGAGAGTCTCAATAATGAAACATACTCGTTGAGCACTAGAGCAACATAAATAAATAATATTGATTATTTATAAAGTCGTTTAATGGTTAAACGCAAGATACATGCTAAAGAGACTAGATAGTCATTTACTTAATTATTGTGTATTTACATTTAATACTTGATTAATTTAAATACACATTAATTAATAGTCAAAATGAGTTATTTGACTTATTTCCTAAATGAATATATGTTTTTAATATTTAATGTAAATATTATACATATATTTAATATATTTGTATTTGATTAATTAATTAATTATTTAATTGTTAAATGATTAAATTAATTAAAATATAAATATCTTATGTTAGGATAATTAAAGTAAATGACATTAGTTGCATTTGTTGACCAAAATAAATATCTAATAAAGGTTATAAAAGATATTTATGCAAGTTGATTACTAATAATGCAAATGAAATTGAAATTACAATTTTGGTGAATTTGGTATGCAAATTTCGGCCAAGTGCAAAAAGTTTGCACATATAAATTGTTTTTTTTCATTTTTCATTTCATTAACCTAATACACTTTATCACAAACAAACTCCATTGAAGAAGGCAAAGAAAGAAAGTGAAGGAAGAAAGAAAAAAACCAAAGAAAAAGCTTGGATTTTGTAAGTTTTTTTTAAACTTACTATTAGAAAGGAATTGTTCCTTATGATCTAGGCTACCTCTATGAGTTCTTAAGATTCTTTTCTTTATTTCTTGTGGTTTTTGATGATGGAAATTTTTTTAAAGTGTTGAGCATGTATGATGAACAAAGAGTGTAACTAGTGTAGTTATATGTATTCTTTTAAGGTTTATGAAACCATGTTGCTATTCTAGAGTTGTTGACCCACTCTTAAATGACCTAGATTTGATCTTGAGTTGTTTCATTGTGTTGAGACTTGAATTGGATGAAAGATTGATGATTGAAGTATTGATTTAATGTATTAAGTCTAATTTGTCCAATTTGTGGAAATTGAAAAATTAGGGTTTATAACCAATTCCAAATTTGGGGGTTTTGAGATATGTTGAGCATTTGGGTGTGTATATGATGCATGCAAAGTTTCATGTTGATTGGATTTCATTTAGATGAGTTTTGAACATGAAATGACCAAATGGTCAATATGCCCCCAAATGGAGCTCTCGGCCAAGGAGAGGAAATTGGGGATTTTGTGTCTTTGTGTTTTGATGTTTTGAACATGCTAAGTTCATCTTAGAAATGATTTAGAATCATTCAAAATTGATTGGATCAATTTCGGACTAAAACGGACAAAATACCATATAAGGGTAATTTGGTAATTTCACTTGAATTTGATTCATTGAAATTTTATTTCATTATTTGATTATTGGAATTAAATAAATATGTTTATTTAATTTATCCGAGAAAAAGTTTTTGAAATCTGAAAATCGGATTTTCACCGCTTCCGCTGCGTTACCGGATCACCCCCTAAATAACCCCTTCAAAATGGTATCAGAGCGAGTCTGATTCTAGGCCACTTAAAATGCTTAGCCTCATTGAATCAATGTTTAATCATGTTTTCTTGATTTATGCATGCTTATTAGGAACTAATTTGATTAGATTTAGGGTGTATGACACTTAGCGGAAAATCCCTAATAATAAGGTTTAAATGTAATTTGTATTTGATGCATGTTATATGGTCCGTCTTGTCAATACGGTTTATGAATACTTCTTTGTGACTACATCCGAGAGACCTCTGCTGTGAGGGTGTAGACCGATAAAGATTTATTTATACCGGATGTATATAGATACTAGATAAATTCAAGCGGAAAGCGGATTCTGAACGTGCCCTAGCTGTCAGGATTACGTAAGTAACTTGAGTTTATCATTGGCGAGTTTAACCTTGGTACGTCTCCTTGTGGGCCTGCCTTCGCAGCGACAACGAGAAACGGCCAGGACCGGGTACTTAGGAGTCATTAGTGAATGATTGACAAATGAGTTGTCTACCTGATGATATAATATAGGCGAGAGACCGTGCCTCTGCTGTGAGGCTGAAATATATTCACGGGATCCACCTTTCACTATTTATATTTAATTTAATTATTAAATATTTGTATTCTGTTTTGGGATTACAGTATTGCATGATTTAGTGGGAGGGGCATATTAGATTAAAAATCCATGATCTAGTTTATGCTTTTGATATTATATGAAACTGCTTAATTTCTGCTAACCGTTTTTCGTGATCTATATGATAGATTTGCGATGGCGGGTCAATCCACAAACCAGTTTGCGCGTATGTTAGATGCGAACAAACTAAAAGGCGCTGAGAACTTTACAGACTGGGAATTGGATTTGAGGATTGTCCTCGATTCCGAAAAGTTGGGTTATGTTCTTGAGGGTCCTTTACCCCTTGCAGTGGGTGAGGATGCTTCGGAGGAGGAACGCCAAGTTTTTGAAGCTTGGAAGAATGATGATTTAAGGGTTAAATCATACATTCTTAGTTCGCTCTCTCCGAAACTCAAGCAACAATACTATGGAACATCAGATTCCTATAGTATGATAACGCGATTAAGACAATCGTTCGAGAACCAGGAACAGGTTATTGTTCACAAGGTCGCCATGGAACTGTTCCATGCGCGTCTGGATGAGGGGCAAAGTGTTAGCCCACATGTTCTTCAAATGATCGATTTGATCGATCAATTGAGGCAACATAATCTCATCCTGAATGACATTCTCGGTAGGAGTGTCATTCTTGGTTCTCTGCCAGCTTCATTCCGCCAGTTTGTGATGTACTTCAACATGCACGGGACAGTCTGCACCTACCAGGAGCTACATAGGATGTTGCTCACGGCAGAAGAGGATCTGAAGAAGGGAGTACCGACTCGCCCACCTAGATCTACTTCTCTTTCGGCTTCTTCCCAAGGATGTCCAAGGGAAAGAAGAAGAAAGGGAAGAAGAAGAAGGCCTTCGGTCCTCCACAGCAGGCGAAGATAGCAAGCCCAAAAGGGCTTCTGAAGACAAATGCCACCACTGCGGCAAAGTCGGGCACTGGAAAAGGAACTGTCCAGATTACATTGCCCATGGAGAGACAGAGCATCTACATCAGGTACTTTTATTTTTCCAGTTATTGATTTATCTTTGGCTTGTGAAGCCGTTACATCCAGCTGGATTTTAGATTCTGCTTGTCCCATTCACATTTGCAATTCGTTGCAGGTGCTGAAGGAAAGTAGGAGGCTGAAGCCAGGGGAGATGCAGTTGCGGTTCGGGAGTGGAGACTCTTTGGATGCAGTTGCAGTGGGAGTATGCGAGATCTCATTGCCGAATGGGACACTTTTGCTTAATGACTGTCATTTTGTACCAGGATGTGTCGCTAATATTATATCACTTTTTGTACTTGATACAGAAGGCTTTTGTATGAATATTAAGAATAGTTCTTTGTATTTATATGATAGAAATAATATTCAGATCCTTAGTTGTCCAAATCAGCATGGTCATTATACATTGCAAACTTCTAAAGATATATTAAATACTGGAGTTAATAAACGTAGATTACCTGAATTAATAATACTGAACTTTGGCATATGAGACTTGGTCACATTGGCGTTAAACGCCTTACCCAGTTGGTTAGGAATGGTTTGATACCAGATCACCATTGAATCCTATCCAACTTGTGAATCCTGTATTCAGGGTAAAATGACCAAGGCCCCATTTTCTGGTGTTGGACACCGTGCCGTAACTTACTGGAACTCGTACATTCTGATGTATGTGGTCCACTAAGTCAAACTGCTCACAGTGGTTATTCGTACTTCGTTACCTTTACCGATGATTTGTCACGGTACGGTTATGTGTATTTGATGCGACATAAATCGGAAACCTTTGAAAAGTTCAAAGAGTTCCGAAATGAAGTAGAAAAACAGACTGGTAAATATATTAAATGCCTTCGATCAGATCGAGGCGGCGAATATATGAGTGGTGAGTTCATGGATTATATGAAGGAGAATGGGATTCTCGCTCAATATACTCCTCCAGGTACACCACAGCACAATGGTGTATCTGAAAGGAGAAATCGGACTTTATTGGATATGGTCCGATCGATGTTGAGTTTCACAGATTTGCCCTATTACTTATGGGGTTACTGTCTCTTAACAGCCGCACATCTTTTGAATAAGATTCCTTCAAAGGCTGTTCCTACGACACCGTATGAGATATGGTTCGGTAGGAGACCGAATCTTAATTATATTAAGGTTTGGGGTTGTCCTGCCTATGTCAGGGTGACTCAGCAAAGTAAGCTTTCGCCTCGAGGGCAAAAGTTTAGGTTTGTTGGATATCCCTCGAACACGAGGGGATATCTGTTCTATGATACCGAGCATCGAAATGTCTTCGTAGCTCGCTTCGCAAAATTTCTAGAAGTAGAATTTTTGTCAGAAGGTAGTGATCATAGAAGGTTGAACTTGATGAAGTCCAACCTGAAAACAACGAACCAACGGAGGAACCTGAAGTTCAAGTAGATGAAGGACCTTCAACACACACACTCCGTAGGTCGGAAAGGGTATCTAGACCTCCTGAACGCTTGTATTTGATACAAGAAAAGAGTCTGGATGTTCTCTTAGTTGAAGAGACCGATCCTTTCACCTATAGAGAATCGATGTTGGACATCGACTCCGTGAAATGGCAAAGTGCCATGAAATCCGAGATAGATTCAATGCATGAAAATCAAGTTTGGGACTTGATTCCGCTTCCCGAAGGAATTGTTCCTATCGGTTGTAAATGGGTTTACAAAAGGAAGCGCGGGCCTGACGGTAAGGTTGAAACTTACAAGGCCCGACTGGTAGCAAAAGGTTACACGCAGCGACCTGGCGTCGACTACGATGAAACTTTTTCGCCGGTAGCAATGCTTAAGTCTATCCGGATTTTGCTTTCTATAGCTGCGTATCATGACTACGAGATTTGGCAAATGGATGTCAAAACGGCTTTTCTAAATGGGTTTCTTGATGAAGAAATCTATATGGAACAGCCGGAAGGTTTCACATCCAGCCAAACCTCGGGTATGGTTTGTAAGCTTAAGAAGTCCATTTATGGACTTAAACAAGCTTCACGAAGTTGGAATCTTCGATTCGACGAGATTATCAGATCGTCTGGGTTTTTAAGAATTCGGAAGAATCCTGTGTGTATCAGAAGGCCAGTGGGAGCATGGTCGTATTTTTAGTCCTGTATGTTGATGACATCCTAATCATTGGGAATGATTTAGGTATGTTACAAAGCGTTAAAGCATATCTCTGTAAGAATTTCTCCATGAAGGACCTGGGAGAAGCTTCCTATGTTTTAGGGATAAAACTCTATCGAGATAGACAAAGGAGGCTGATTGGGTTATCCCAATCAACGTACGTAGATAAGATCTTGGAACGGTATAGCTTTGGTAACTGTAAGACAGCAAACATACCGTTCAGACATGGGATTCATCTTTCTAAGAAGATGTGTCCACAAACAGAAGATGAGAAGGTTAGAATGTCTAACCAACCTTATGCTTCGTGTTTGGGTAGCATAATGTATGCCATGTTATGTACGAGGCCTGATATCAGTTTCGCTGTTAGCGTAACTAGTCGATATCAGTCCAATCCAGGTAATGACCATTGGATGGCCATTAAACATATCCTAAAGTATCTTAAAGGTACTAAGGATAAGTTGATTATATATGGAGGAAACGAACTGCAGGTTAACGGGTATACAGACTCCGATTTTCAATCGGATCCCGATGATAGAAAGTCTACATCTGGATTTGTCTTTACCCTTAACGGAGGTGCAGTATGTTGGAAGAGTTCCAAACAGGGATCTACAGCTGATTCCACCACTGAGGCGGAATATATTGCAGCTTCTGAAGCCGCAAAAGAGGCTGTGTGTGGATAAAGAACTTTATCACAGAATTGGGAGTTGTCCCAAGTATCGAGAATGCGATTCCGTTATACTGTGATAATACTGGAGCCATTGCGCAAGCAAAGGAACCGAGGGCGCATCAGAAGTCGAAGCATGTGGAACGCAAGTACCACATCATTCGAGAGATCGTGTCGCGAGGGGATATTGTCGTGTGCAAGGTACCGAGTGAAGACAACGTAGCAGACCCGCTGACGAAGGCCATACCTCCGAAGTTGTTTGATAAACACGTGGAGTCGATGGGTATTAGATACAATCGATATTGGCACTAGAGCAAGTGGGAGATTTTGTAGGGGTTGGTGCTCAGAGCGCCAATTCCCGGTTGTATTTTGTTAAATACTTCTGTAAAACATTATTATTAGTAATAATATATGCAGTTTCTATAATATAATCTTATCTTTTATATGGTAAAGACGTAATGACCTAGAATGATTAGTCATGATACAGTTGCAAAAGCGTCGCAACGGACATTGAGTCGTATCATGACGTTGTCATTCTCAGACAGTTCCTGGTCAAGGTTTACACTACTTGGTCAGTATAGTAAACCCGTTGAGACCGGTACATGTCGTATACTGGAATATATGATTCCAATGGTTTCTCAATGAACCATTAGTCTTGGAGACTAGTATAGACGTGTAGGTGTTTATAGCGGATAAACACTGAACGACTCACCGAAGATTCTTAATGGATGGTACACCAGCGTCAATAAGAATCTTCTTGGGTTGAGTAGCACTTGTGATTCTTAGACTTGAGATGCCATTGTGGGCACATGAGACATCTTCTACACTTAGATGGCAGTCACGTCACCGATCTATTTAGATCAGACCTCCGCCTGTTCGTTGGGTGTAGATAGATCCTCAGGGTGTCCTATGTGTATCAAGATAGGATCCGTCAGTTCTGTGTACCAGAGCATAGGTAGTCCATATGATTAGCAATCAGATAAAACCATGGGCCCGTGGTAAGTTTAGAAGCTAGTTCTAAACATTCTTTTTGAGATTGCTAATAGAATAGTCGACTGGATAATCCCCATAGAGATTTGACGTTTACATCTGTATCTCTGGGATTTATCCGGATACCTGTGACGGAGGAATTATACATTTGCGATGACCTCGACCTGTATGGTTTAGCGAGATTATCCGTGATCGTCATAATCTACGGGTGGATAGATTATGGACATGAAATTTGATTTCGTGACGGATATACCTGAACCTAGAGAGTCTCAATAATGAAACATACTCGTTGAGCACTAGAGCAACATAAATAAATAATATTGATTATTTATAAAGTCGTTTAATGGTTAAACGCAAGATACATGCTAAAGAGACTAGATAGTCATTTACTTAATTATTGTGTATTTACATTTAATACTTGATTAATTTAAATACACATTAATTAATAGTCAAAATGAGTTATTTGACTTATTTCCTAAATGAATATATGTTTTTAATATTTAATGTAAATATTATACATATATTTAATATATTTGTATTTGATTAATTAATTAATTATTTAATTGTTAAATGATTAAATTAATTAAAATATAAATATCTTATGTTAGGATAATTAAAGTAAATGACATTAGTTGCATTTGTTGACCAAAAAAATATCTAATAAAGGTTATAAAAGATATTTATGCAAGTTGATTTATAATAATGCAAATGAAATTGAAATTACAATTTTGGTGAATTTGGTATGCTAATTTCGGCCAAGTGCAAAAGTTGCACATATAAATGTTTTTTTCATTTTTCATTTTTCATTAACCTAATACACTTTATCACAAACAAAGTTCCATTGAAGAAAGGCAAAGAAAGAAAGTGAAGGAAGAAAAGAAACCAAAGAAAAAGCTTGGATTTTGTAAGTTTCTTAAACTTACTATTAGAAAGGAATTGTTCCTTATGATCTAGGCTACCTCTCATGAGTTTCTTAGTTATTCTTTTCTTTATTTCTTGTGGTTTTTGATGATGGAAATTGTTTAAAAGTGTTAGAGCATGTATGATGAACAAAGAGGTAACTAGTGTAGTTATATGTATTCTTTTAAGGTTTATGAAACCATGTTGCTATTCTAGAGTTGTTGACCCACTCTTAAATGACCTAGATTTGATCTTGAGTTGTTTCATTGTGTTGAGACTTGAATTAGATGAAAGATTGATGATTGAAGTAATTGATTGGTGTATTAAGTCCAATTTGTCCAATTGTGAAATTGAGAAATTAGGGTTTATAACCAATCCAAATTTGGGGGTTTTGAGATATGTTGAGCATTTGGGTGTGTATATGATGCATGCAAAGTTTCATGTTGATTGGATTTCATTTAGATGAGTTTTGAGACATGAAATGACCAAATGGTCAATATGCCCCTAAATGGAGCTCTCGGCAAGTGAGAGGAAATGGGGATTTTGTGTATTTGGTGTTTTGATATTTTGAACATGCTAAGTTCATCTTAGAAATGATTTAGAATCATTCAAAATTGATTGGATCAATTTCGGACTAAAATGGACAAAATACCATATAAGGGTAATTTGGTAATTTCACTTGAATTTGATTCATTTGAAATTTTATTTCATAATTTGATTATTGGAATTAAATAAATATGTTTATTTAATTATCCGAGAAAAAGTTTTGAAATCTGAAAATCGGATTTTCACCGCTTCCGCTGCTTCCGCTTGCCGTTACCGGACTCACCCCTAAATAACCCCTTCAATATGAGCCCCAACCACATTGCCACGTGTCACCTTCTCACATTATCCAGAATCTTCAACCGACGAACTAGAAGCTGCCACGTCGACCAAACGGGCGTCGCGATCCTTCCTGACCCCTATAAATAGAGCGGAATTCCAGTTTCAGTTGTACCACTCTCTCTCATCTCTTTGATGTAAAGAGAGAGTTTCTCTCTCTAGTTTCTTTTAGTTTGTAATTAATTTTAATTACGTTTTGTAATAATAGTAATTTACTTTTTACTTTTTATAATTTTTACTATTCACCATGAGGAGGTAACTTCCCCAGCTAGGGTGAAAGATAATTCTTTTAATATTGTTATTTAGATTCATCTCCCATAAATATAATATATTCACTATTTAAAATATTGACTTAAAAAGGATACCGCCAGATTGGTTGGTTGGTAATTCATTTTAATCTGGTTTAAACCTGACTAATCAAGGATACCGCCAGATTGGTCGGTTGGTAATTAAACTTTCTCACCGCCTATATGGCAGGTTCATGGACAAATCTTTTTACCGCCTTAATGTCTGGTTGGACTTAATTTGACTTAATCAGGATACCGCCTATATGGCTGGTTGGTAATGTTATCACAAGTTTATATATTATATTATTGGAGATATCTAAATTAGTAGTAGTAAAAGTAATTCCTTTTACCTTAGCATTTTATTTTATTGTAATTACTTTTCAGTATTTACTTTACCGCATTTTTACTTTATGTCTTTTATTTTCAAGTTTTTACTAGCCCTAGTTATGTGTTATAACTAAATTAGTTATCTGGGGTTGTGATGACTTTTAATATCACCGGTTATAAGGGGTTAGATTATAGTTTGGGTATTATAAAGATTTATTTATTGAGTCTTAATCTTAATGCTTTTTTCATTAACTGGCCATTAATAAAATTGATCTGGTAAATCTAAAATGAACTAGACATAGGGATTTTAGGTTTCAGCCTTAGACTCAATAGCCCACGATCTTCCTTGAGGATAGATAACCCTTTAATAGATTTCCTTACAGGATAGACATATACATGTCGGGCAGGGGTAGCCTAATTGGAACTTAAACTTAATGAATCCAGATAATTTGGTTGACATAGACATATGGTTCAATTGGGTTAAACTGGGTATTTGTGTCTGACCATCGACAGAGGCTTACATATAATTTAGTGTTCCAGGTTAATAAATCAATACTTACCCAACTATAAAATAACCACTTCATCTTTTAAATGATATTGGAAGAAATCACAACCCTAGATAGTTTTTAATATTGAATTTTCTTAAAATCTACTTTCGAATAATTTTATTTACTTGTTTTTAAATTTAGAATCGTCACCATTTCAAATCAATCAGACAACCTGTTAGATACTAGTAATCATTTGACCTCATAAAATTAATAGTTTAGTTATTAAGTCCTCTTGGGATCAATATTTTTATACTACTTGAACGATACGTGCGCTTGCGTTATACGTGTGTGTTTAAGCCGGTCAAGTTTTTGGCGCCGTTTCCGGGGACTTATTTATCTTTCACTATTAGTTTAGGTGTTAGATACGTTACTTGTATCTAATTTCTTTTTTTACTTATTGTTTTTTCTTGTGTTTCAGGTTCTCAGAAACTACATGAGACGAACTAGAAGCTTTGAACTCCGACCGCTTGACCCAGAAATTGAAAGAACCATCAGACAGTTGAGAAGGGAAATGCGAGAAGGCAAAGAAGCTTTAGTCAATATGAAACATGAACCTTTGGAGGTGCACCACCAATTCTCATTCGAGACAGAACCATTCCGGTGGTTGACAGACTCATTTCATGTATTGTACTTCCTCCCTTACCTGCAAATGCTGGTGACATCAAAACATGCATTCTGATGATTGAGTAGTCAGTTCAGTTTGGGGGAATGCAACTGAAGATCCTAATGCCAACATCAGCAACTTCCTGGAAGTTTGCGGCACTTTCAATTACAACGAGAAGCTGAAGAAGCAATGCGACTGCGTGTTTTTCATACTCCTTGAAGGACAGAGCCAAAGCTTGGATACATTCACTACCAGCAGGTTCCATCACAACTTGGAACACTTTAGCCACCAAATTTCTTGCAAAAGTACTTTCCACCAGCCAGAACCGGAAAGCCGAGGAATGACATCACATCCTTTGTACAACAAGATTCAGAATCCCTCTGCGAAGCTTGAGAAAGATTCAAAGATTTACTCCAGAAATGTCCTCACCGTGAAATTCCAAAATGGCTTCAAGTCCAAACCTTCTATAATGGACTTTCTGAATAATGAGAACCACAATCGATGCTGCTGCTGGAGGAGCTTTAATGGCAAAAGGAGAAGATCAAGCCTGTGACCTAATCGAAGAAATGGCCAACTAACATTCCTTGTGGCCAACAGAAAAGGAGCATGATCCAAAGAATTGCAGGAATTTATGAAAGTGGAGCCAATACGGCAGTCAACGCCAAGCTAGATCAGATATGCAAATTCATGGAGACTCTTACCACTGGATCCACAAGTTCACCATATGGAGGAGCACCAGAGTCGAACCAACTTGAAGAGACTGTGAATTATGTCAACAATTTCAACAAACAAGGGAACAATCCATATTCCAACACCTACAACCCAGGGTGGAGGAATCATCCTAATTTTTAACAGCAGAACTATCCACCACCTGAATTCCAGCAACAGAACAAAGGCCAGGAGCAGGCAAATGAACCAGGAATAACAGAAGTGTTGACCCACTTGAAAAAGATAGAAGCAAAACACGAATCTCAAGCAGCAAGATATGATGCTATGTTTCAATCCCAAACAACATTAATTCAAAGTCAATAAGCTTCTATTAAAGTACTGGAGAATCAAATTGGACAACTGGCCAATGCTCAGAGTTACAGACCGCCAGGTAACCTCCTAGCAACACAGTGCCAAATCCAAGGAACATGGGGAATGAGTAATGTCAAGCCATCATATTAAAAAGCGGTACTGAAATCAACAAAGATGTTGGAGCCAAAACAGCTGCTGAGGAAATTCCAAAAGAAACAAAGCAACAGATGGAGGAAAAAGAAGCAAAGGAAAAAGAACAAATCATTCCACCTCCACATTTTCCTCAACGTCTTCAGAAGAACAAATTGGACAAGCAGTTTTCTCGGTTCCTGGAGATCTTCAAAAAGCTGCATATCAACATTCCATTTGCAGAAGCGTTGGAACAAATGCCCAGCTATGCCAAATTCATGAAAGACATTCTTTCACGAAAGCGGAGATTGGGATATTACGAGACAGTAGCATTATCAGAAGAATGTAGCGCTATCATTCAGGGGAATTTCCCCCAAAGTTGAAAGATCATGGCAGTTTCACTGTTCCTGGCACCATAGGAGAACATGACTTTGGTAAGGCTTTGTGTGATTTAGGTGCTAGTGTTAACTTGATGTCTTTTTCTATTTTCAGGAAATTACAGAGATGGAGAAACAATGCCCACCTCAGTCTCTCTACAACTTGCTGATAGAACGCTCGTATTTCCAAGAGGCGTAGTTGAGGATGTGCTGGTCAAGGTTGACAAATTCATTTTCCCAGCAGATTTTTTTGTCCTTGATATGGAGGAAGACGCAGACGTGCCAATCATCCTCGGGAGACCATTCTTGGCTACAGGTCGAACTATTATTGATGTACAAAAAGGAGAACTAACCATAAGGGTACATGACCAAGAAGTAACATTCAATGTTTTCAAGGCAATGAATTTCCCAGATGATGAAAAGAATGAGGAATGTTTCAGACTTGATGTGATATATAGTACCGTTCAGAACTCTGATGAAAGACAAAGTTCTACTGACAAACTTAAAACATGTCAATTTCCTGTGGATAGACCGGGCTGGCAGTTCGGTTCGAACCGGAACCGAACCGGTTAATTCCTGTTCGGTTCCGGTTCCACACTAAAATGGAACTGGAACCAAACCGTTCGGTTCCGGTTCAGGTTCCATTCATGTTTTTTTTTTTTTACTTTTTTGAAAATAAAATTTAAATTACAAATAATTACATTAAATTATTTTTTTTGAAAATAATTACCAATAAAATTATATAATTACAAATAAAATTATGTAAATTACAAATTACTTTAAATTACATTACATAATTACACTAAATACAAATAAAATTCTTATCTAAAAAATTAAAAAATATATTATTGTATAAATTCAAATCGGTTCCAACCCGAACCGTACGGTTCCGGTTGGAACCGTTGGAACCGAACGGTTCCAACGGTTTCAACCGGTTCGGCTAGGGGAGGAACCCTAACCGAATCGGTTCGGTTCCGGTTCCGAACCGGAACCTTGGCCGGGTCTACCTGTGGAGCCTAAAGATAAAACGTCTTTTGCACTGAAAGAACCTATTCTTGCACTACGAGAAACAGAAGAGAAAAAGTTCCACCAGCTCAACGAATAGGAGGAATTTCACATACAGCCTTTTGAGAATGCCAAATTGTACAAAGAAAAGGGCAAGAAAAGACATGATGAGAAGTTAGTGCGCATACAACTGGAACCAGGGCAGAAGGTACTGTTAAACAAATCAAGGGTGAAATTCTTCCCATGGAAGCCAAAATCACGGTGGTCAGGTCCATTTGTGATCACCAAAGTTTTACCAGATGGAGCCGTTGAGATACATGATCCTGACTCCAACAAAACTTTCAGGTTAAAAACAAGCGTGTTAAGCACTACTGGGGAGAATCATTTGAGTGACAAAAAGAAAGTGTTACACTTTCAGATCCAGCTTAACGTTCGGGAAGTCAAGTCTGGCTGACGACTTTAAACTTAGCGCTCGCAGGGAGGCAACCCATGCAATTTGTGTATATATTGTGATTTGGTGTGTTTTATTTTTGTGTGTTTAGTTTTTGCAGGTAAAGTCATTTCACGATGTAAGAAGCTCTCGTAAATCTTCACAAGCAATTTACTTCTCTCCCTAAAAATCTCTGATGAAAGTTTACAAAGCTCGTTTGGAATGGATGAGACTACTGATGATCAAAGGTATTCCTACTGACATTCGTTGGTTAATTGAAGCACGAGTTTGATTGGCAGGTGAGTCTTCTGACTCTTTTATTTCACATCTGCCTGGTTTAGGAAAGAGCACATATGCTAAAAAGAGAAGAGCCAAAAGAATGTGTGTTTGTTATAAATGTGCTCGTATGTTTTGTAATACTCGTTGTCGTTCTTTAGGAATGGTGTCTGATAACCGCGAAGATAAGATTAATTTCATTAGGGATGGCTTGAGTAAGGAGTCTTTGGATGACATATTTAAAACTCTTGAGACACATCCCAGTGGATGTGTGTACCATGAAATTCGCATGTTATACGCACAATTCCAAAAGGAAAGACAACTGTTAAGTCTCGGGAATCTGACTCAAAAAGACCATGTTTGCCAATTTATAAGAAAATTGGATGGGAAGCTTGTCCCTGACGCATATACGTCAATCAAGCCGCTACTTTTCTTGTAAATATTATATCTCTTTGTCTTTTCTTAATAATTGTGATTTGTTTTGTTGTTTTTTCTTGTTTTCTGTTCCCTCACAGGATCCAGACCTTTTTGACTATCACGATATTATTTCGCTACTAATCGTCCTCTGGAAGATACTTGTGCTATTTTTACTCACCCGTTTCAGGTACTATAAATTCAGCTCGTCATTGCACTTTTGAAGATCATCCAGTAAAACATGGGAGCCACTTCAAGAAGACGAGTTGAAAACATCTCCTTTTACTGTTTAAGACATTGGGGACAATGTCTCATTTAGGTTTGGGGGAGGGAATTAGTTGACCAGTACCTTGTTTTTAGTTGTGTGTTGTTTCTACTTTTAGTTCAAAATTTTTCGAAAAATACAAAAAAAATTGAAATTTTTTCAAAAAATACAAAATATTTTGCGTTTTTGTTTTTTATATTTTGACTAAAAATGTGAAATTGGTAAGAGATAGCTGAGTAAGGAGTTTCCACTCCAGATACGTATCTCAAACCTATTTCGTAACAAGTTAATTTTTGTTTATTTCCTTTTGAATTATTTAATTTGTAAATTCTCCATAAAACGGACTAAAATGGATCTTCATATGTTTAGTTAGCAGATATATCAACATGCATAGTAACATACGGACATAAGCTAAAATTGAAAAGTTTGTAATATTCAGTGCTCTAGTTAATTGGAGGAAGCATCTCAAAAAGCAATGGAGTAAAAAAAAATCTGAGATCCGAGTTATTAATTATGTAAGGGTGTTTTAACACCTAGTGCCCTAAAACCAACTGGTTTGGGAGTCACTGGCCCAAAGCTCGCTATATGGATCAAAGATGCTGCAAAAAAATATCTGAAGTCGGAGTAAGTAAGTCCTTAGGGGTGTTTTAACACCTGGTGCCCTAAAGCTAACTGGTTTGGGAGCCACCGACCTAACACTCATTACATAGATGGAAGATATTGTATATAAATAAAAAAAAATCAAAGAAAAAATCAAAAAAATCCGAAAAATTATTCCATTGCTACAAAAAAGTGTGAATTCTGATAAAACTTTAGGACAAAAATATTACTTTCTTATCAACTGCACTTATGACTGTTGTGGGCAAAAATGAATTGTTTAATATTTTGTTGGCTGTGTATATGGAGAATGGTAAATATAATCGAGAATTTACTTATTCAGTAATTTAGAAAGAAAGAAAACAACAAGTAACTTGGAGTAGAAGTTTCATCTGATTAATCACTAACATTTTTATTCTCTTTTCTCTTGTATTTTTGTTTTGTGTGTATTAGTTTTACTACCTTTTTACTTTAGTAAAATGTTTGTGGGTATCATTGCTGTAAACCCTCACGAGACTACAACTCGTCCACTAGGGACACCTATTGGTTTAAAGGCTTATTGCATAAGCTAAATGCAACTGTGATCCCTACGAAAGTGGCTTAGTTAAATTTTATTATGTTATTATATTTTGTGTTTTGCTCGAGGACTAGCAAAATATTAGGTTTTGGGGTGTGATGAGTGGTAAATCTATCACTATTTCCCACTCATTTAACTTAATATTTTGTATAGTTTCTTGAGTTTTGTGAATAATTTGATGTGTTTTGTGTTATTTTGTAGATAAATAAAGTTTCAGGACACTCTGGAGGTGATTTGGGCCAAAACAGTGAAAATTGGATGAAAATGACATTTTGGTAATTTTCAGCGTCGCGACGCCTAACGTGCACCGAACAGTGCTAACGTTGTAGGGGTTGGTGCTCAGAGCGCCAATTCCCGGTTGTATTTTGTTAAATACTTCTGTAAAACATTATTATTAGTAATAATATATGCAGTTTCTATAATATAATCTTATCTTTTATATGGTAAAGACGTAATGACCAGAGAATGATTAGTCATGATACAGTTGCAAAAGCGTCGCAACGGACATTGAGTCGTATCATGACGTTGTCATTCTCAGACTGTTCCTGGTCAAGGTTTACACTACTTGGTCAGTATAGTAAACCCGTTGAGACCGGTACATGTCGTATACTGGAATATATGATTCCAATGGTTTCTCAATGAACCATTAGTCTTGGAGACTAGTATAGACGTGTAGGTGTTTATAGCGGATAAACACTGAACGACTCACCGAAGATTCTTAATGGATGGTACACCAGCGTCAATAAGAATCTTCTTGGGTTGAGTAGCACTTGTGATTCTTAGACTTGAGATACCATTGTGGGCACATGAGACATCTTCTACACTTAGACGGCAGTCACGTCACCGATCTATTTAGATCAGACCTCCGCCTGTTCGTTGGGTGTAGATAGATCCTCAGGGTGTCCTATGTGTATCAAGATAGGATCCGTCAGTTCTGTGTACCAGAGCATAGGTAGTCCATATGATTAGCAATCAGATAAAACCATGGGCCCGTGGTAAGTTTAGAAGCTAGTTCTAAACATTCTTTTGAGATTGCTAATAGAAAAGTCGACTGGATAATCCCGATAGAGATTTGACGTTTACATCTATATCTCTGGGATTTATCCGGATACCTGTGACGGAGGAATTATACATTTGCGATGACCTCGACCTGTATGTTTAGCGAGATTATCCGTGATCGTCATAATCTACGGGTGGATAGATTATGGACATGAAATTTGATTTCGTGACGGATATACCTGAACCTAGAGAGTCTCAATAATGAAACATACTCGTTGAGCACTAGAGCAACATAAATAAATAATATTGATTATTTATAAAGTCGTTTAATGGTTAAACGCAAGTTACATGCTAAAGAGACTAGATAGTCATTTACTTAATTATTGTGTATTTACATTTAATACTTGATTAATTTAAATACACATTAATTAATAGTCAAAATGAGTTATTTGACTTTTATCCTAAATGAATATATGTTTTTGATATTTAATGTAAATATTATACATATATTTAATATATTTGTATTTGATTAATTAATTGATTATTTAATTGTTAAATGATTAAATTAATTAAAATATAAATATCTTAAGTTAGGATATTTAAAGTTAATGATGTTAGTTGCATTTGTTGACCAAAATAAATATCCATAAAGTTTTTAGATATTTATAAAGTTGACTAAATGCATTTGAAATGAAATTGAAATGAAAATTTGGTGTATATGCTTGTGTATAATTTCGGCCAAGGCTAAAATTTGACAAGTATATATTGTTTTCATTTGCTTTTCATTTAGTTTAACCTAATACACATTTCACAAAAGAAAACTCCATTGAAGAAAGCTTAAAGAACTTTGAAAGAAAGAAAAATCCAAGAAAGCTTGATTTTAGTAAGTTTTCTTCA
Source organism: Zanthoxylum bungeanum (assembly GCA_019454045.1). NCBI lineage: Eukaryota > Viridiplantae > Streptophyta > Magnoliopsida > Sapindales > Rutaceae > Zanthoxylum > Zanthoxylum bungeanum. The sequence goes on along the minus strand of SKCR01026268.1, from coordinate 134,487 downwards.
ACTTACTATAGTAGGGAAATTGTTCCTTAGGATCTAGGCTTTCATATTTGATATCCTAAGGTTATTTCTTTCTTTGTTCTTGTGGTTATTGTTGATGGAAAACTTTGTGAAATTGTAAAGCATGTATGATGAAGAAGGATATGACTATTGTAGTTATATGTAATCTTTTAAGGTTTATGAAACCAAGTTGCTATTCTAGAGTTGTTGACCCACTCTTAAATGACCTAGATTTGATCTTGAGTTGTTTCATTGTGTTGAGACTTGAATTGGATGAAAGATTGATGATTGAAACATTTGATTTAATGTAATTAGCCTAATTTGTCCAATTTGTGGAAATTGAAAAATTAGGGTTTCTAACTAATTCCAAATTTGGGGGTTTTCATATATGTTGAGCATTTGGGTGTGTATATGATGCATGCAAGTTTCATGTTGATTGGATTTCATTTGGATGAGTTTTGAAGCATGAAATGACCAAATGGTCAACTTGGGCACCATTTGGTGCTCTCGGCTTTGAGAGAGAAAAATGGGGATTTTGGTTGCTTTGGTGTTTTGATGTTTTGAACATCATAAGTTCATCTTAGAAATGATTTAGAATCATTCAAAATTGATTGGATCAATTTCGGACTAAAACGGACAAAATTACAAAGCAAGGGTTTCGGTAAATTCACCTAAAAATGTTTTATTGAATTTATTTTCATAATTTGATTATTGGAATGTTAAATAAATATGTTTATTTAATTTATCCGAGAAAAAGTTTTGAAATCTGAAAATCGGATTTTCACCGCTTCCGCTCCGTTACCGGATTCACCCCCTAAATAACCCCTTCAAACGTGCGCCGGGTCCACGTGTCAGAATCTGAGAAAAGTTTGATTTTGCTAACATGCACCGTGCCACGTGTCACCATCACAGCCGGTCTACTAACATGCGCCGTGCCACATGTCATCATCCTATGGTGCCGACAGTCGCCATCACCACGTGTCACTCCACGTCCTAGCCACGTCATCGTCCACATCACCAGATTGACCGAGTCAAGCAGCCACGTCATCATCAGCCAATCAGGAAGTGCCACGTGTCGCAATTCTATGTTGCCGACAGTCACTTCGCCACATCACCGCCACGTCAGCATCAATTATTGGCTCTCTTATCCCTATCTAACACGTGGCGGATAAGAATCTAGCCGACCAATCAGAATCCGCCACGTGTCACAATAATTGTGCCCCAACCACCTTGCCACGTGTCACCTTATCACCTTATCCAGAATCTTCAACCGACGAACCAGAAGCTGCCACGTCCACCAAACGGGCGTCGCGACTTGACCCCTATAAATAGAGCGCGAAATTCCAGTTTCAGTTGTACCACTCTCTCTCATCTCTTTGATGTAAAGAGGGAGTTTCTCTCTCTAGTTCCTTTTAGTTTTTAGTTTTTTTAGTTTTGTAATTAATTTTAATTACGTTTTGTAATAATAGTAATTTACTTTTTTACTTTTTACAGTTTTTACTATTCACCATGAGGAGGTAACTTCCTCAGCTATGGTGAAAGGTAATTCTTTTACTATTGCTATTTAGATTAATCTCCCTTAAATGTAATATATTCACTAATTAAAATATTGACTTAAAAAGGATACCGCCAGATTGGTTGGTTGGTTGGTAATTCATTTTTAATCTGGTTTAAACCTGACTAATCAAGGATACCGCCAGATTGGTCGGTTGGTAATTAAACTTTCTTACCGCCTATATGGCAGGTTCATGGACAAATCTTTTTACCGCCTTAATGGCTGGTTGGATTTAATTTGACTTAATCAGGATACCGCCTATATGGCTGGTTGGTAATGTTATCACAAGTTTATATATTATATTATGGGAGATATCTAAATTAGTAGTAGTAAAAGTAATTCCTTTTACCTTAGCATTTTATTTTATTGTAATTTACTTTTCAGTATTTACTTTACCGTATTTTTACTTTATGTCTTTTATTTTCAAGTTTTTACTAGCCCTAGTTATGTGTTATAACTAAATTAGTTATCTGGGGTTGTGATGACTTTTAATATCACCGGTTTATAAGGGGTTAGATTATAGTTTGGGTATTATAAAGATTTATTTATTGAGTCTTAATCTTAATGCTTTTTCATTAACTGGCCATTAATAAAATTGATCTGGTAAATCTAAAATAAACTAGACATAGGGATTTTAGGTTTCAACCTTAAACTCAATAGTCCACGATCTTCCTTGAGGATAGATAACCCTTTAATAGATTTCCTTACAGGATAGACATATACCTGTCGGGCAGGGGTATCCATAATTGGAACTTAAACTTAATGAATCTAGATAATTTGGTTGACATAGACATATGGTTCAATTGGGTTAAACTGGGTATTTGTGTCTGACCATCGACAGATCCTTACACATAATTTAGTGTTCCAGGTTAATAAATCAATATATTACTCAACTATAAAAAAACCACTTCATCTTTTAATGATATTGGAAGAAATCACAACCCTAGATAGTTTTTAATATTGAATTTTCTTAAAATCTACTTTCGAATAATTTTATTTACTTGTTTTTAAATTTAGAATCGTCACCATTTCAAATCAATCAAACAACCTATTAGATACTAGTAATCATTTGACCTCATAAAATTAATAGTTTAGATATTAAGTCCTCGTGGGATCGATATTTTTATACTACTTGAACGATACGTGCGCTTGCGTTATACGTGTGTGTTTACGCCGGTCAATAGACATGTCAATAATATTGATTTTGCGCATGCTCAGACATTACAACGTGTTGGAGTTAAAGTCTTGTCAATTCATGGATTTTAAATTTTATCAAGTGAGGTTTTCATAATGTTGGGTTCGTGGGTAAAGATATGCCTAACAAATTTGATGCCAGTCGACATGTAGATTTATTAAAGATTGATTCAGAAGTCGCAATTGTTTATTTTTCTGTAAAGACTGATTCTGATCTTGGTGTATATTTTGAATATACGTTGAATGAGGAGAATCTATTGCGTAACTTGTTCCGGACTGACACTGTTGCAAGAAATGATTATGAATATTTTGGGGATGTTTTGGCCTTTGATACGACATACAAGAAAAATACATACAACATACCTTTGGTTGTGTTCATTGGGGTTTATCACCATCGTAGAACAACTATTTTTGGTTTTTCTTTACTGACTGATGAAACAGTTGAATCATATATTTGGCTGCTCTAGACATTCTTTACTGCAATGCATAATAAGAAACCTAAGTCTGTTATAACTGATGGTGATAAGGCAATGTCAAAGACAATTAAAACAATGATGGAAGGTTATTCACATCGCTTGTGTTGTTGGTATCTTGAAAGGAATGCTCAAGCAAATATCAAGAAATAAGAATTCACTAAAAAATTATGAAACCTGATGTTCAATCCGTTATCTGTAGATGAATTTGAAAGATAATGGTCTGATTTAGTTACTGAACTGGGTTTAGGGCAAAATGCTTGGGTTCAAAAGATGTACCAGAAGTATGAAAAATAGGCAGAAGCTTATTTGAAAGGTATTTGTTTTGGTGGAGTGCGATCGATTCAAAGGTGTGAGAGTTTGAATTCATACTTGTCTCGATTCGTTCATGTTAAGTTGAAATTTTATGATTTTATTCGATAAATATATCATGCGTTATACTGCATATGACATAAAAAGTGAAAGACGATTTTAATTCAAACCACACTAGTCATGTATTAATGACACATCTGCATAGCATCGAAAAATATTATTCTAAGGTTTATACAAAGCGTGTATTTCAATAGGTTTTGACAGAAATAGCTAGTAATGAGACATTAATTTTGATCGATTATGACAAGACCAGTGGTTCCGGTATTTATACAATTACTAAGTTTCAGCAACCTCGACTTAGATGGGCAGTTGTTTATGATGCTGAAAGAGTGCACATGACATGTTCATGCAATATGCTAGAGTCTTAAGGTATTCCATCTTCTCATATTTTTCATGTTACGAAATTGGAGCAAATTGTTCGCATACTGCCTATTTGATTATAGGGTGGTGGACTAAATCCACAAAGAAGTATGCCAAGTTTATTGTGGATATTACACCTTCTCACATTGATAAGTAGTTTGTAAAGGTTTCAAAATTTGGTTCAATGGCATCAACATGCAACAATATATGTTTTTTAGTATCTAAGAATGAGCATGCTTATACATAAGCTTTATCTGAGATTGAACAACTGACATTAAAATTTCATGAAATTATTGCCAATGAAGAAGATGGAATACGTGGTGATTTTATGTGTTGTGATGCATGCATCAAATTGAAGGACCCTGTTATAATTAATACAAAAGGATGTGCTAAAAGGATAAAAATGATGGGTAAAAAGTAGAAAATGTAGCCAATGTCAGCAAACAGGGCACACAAAAAGGAATTTCCCTTTAAAAAGCCTTACTAATAAAGATGGGAGCAGTATAGGTTTAGGGTGTTATAAGGGAGTGCTAAGTGGGACTAGTTTATCTACACCTATATATTGGATGTCATCGACCCCATAAATATTTACAGGTATTAATAATTTTAATTTTGAGAAGAATTGAATTTGATACTGATAGGGTGTTAGAATTTTTTATAACCAAAATTAATGAGCATGGAAACATTAGGTTTTGCTAATGAAAGCAAATCTTCATCTACATATTGGATGCCATCAACCCTAGAAACATTTACAGGTTTTAATGATTTTACTTTTGAGATAAATTGAATCTGATATTAATATAGTGTTAGAATTTTTGATAACCAAAATTAATGAGAATGGAAACTTTTGAAGGTTTTGTTAGTGTAAGCAATAATTTTGGAACATCTTCACAGACTTGTGGTAATGGAAACTCCCATATAACTTGTAATTGACCAAATATTGCAAAATACAAGTGCTTTAAGTGGTTTTTAATTTTGAGTGTTATTTCCCAGTAAATATGTGGGACATGGAGTAATATGGAACAATATTTGATGCTGTAGGCCGAGGCTTCCAAATACAATATTTACACATCATGCTAAATGATACGCATGTGATGATAATTCCAACTCACTACCAACGATATGCATATGATCACCTACTGAACAACATAGTCTACACATCAATATTACCTAATTTATATCATTATACACATCAATATTAATAACATATTCTACACATCAATATGTACAGTCCACTGTGAGCATTATAAATATTATTAGCCAACATGCAATTAACGAAAATGTCAAGCCTTTCTCCGTAAATGACATTTCTTTGTAGTGTTCTTTTCCATTTTAGGTGTCAGTTTTGGAGGTTTCACCCTTGGTGTTTGCAATGAATTCTGTTGTTGTTGTGTGTTGTATTCAGCCACCGCTAATTATAAGACCTCATCACGTTTGTTATTGAAAAGAGAGTCAATAAGCTACAACGTAATTGTAACTCAGGCTTCCTCTAAGTCATGTTGTTACAAATAATATAACACATTTAAGGAAAAATCAAAAGTAAATAAGCATCACAGTTATGAGAGATGAGATTACATGCCAAATTTTAAAAATAAGAAGAATGAATGAGTAATACAACCAAATAAGTTGTGTTGGTGTTGACTCCCGGAGTATCCATATATTTAATAACATAGATCCCATAATTATAACCATTGGGTTGTGTTAGAATTCTTATACCATTGCATACTTGGAAAGTCAAGAAGCTCCACGGTTCTGTGAATGTGTTCAATACATAACTGCTGATGATAACATCTAGCGCTTGCAACTATATCCAAAAATAAAAATGTCAACCAAAATTATCATTATAGACATGTACAATCAATTGAAACAAATAATATTTTGTAACATTTGGATGAACTTACAATAGTATTCATTTGATTTTGTCGTTTACGCAATCGACGACCACTCGGCAAAGAATCCCAAATCTCACATTTTTTTCTTTAATCTTAATCAATAATAGGTACAAATGGAAATCTCCATTGTGGATTGGCATAAACATCTATGGAAAAGTACTAAATATGAAAGGTTATAATGAAGAAATAATAATGACCTAAAAGAGTACTTAAGCATAAGATCTTGGATAAGGCTCACGATGCTCAGTATAATATGGATCAAGGGGCACGAAGATGTATCAGAATCTGAAGAAAATATACTGGTGGCCGAGAATGAAAATAGAAATTTTGAAGTTTTTATCTCGATGTTAGGTTTGTCAGCCGGTTAAGACAGAGCATCAACATCCAGCTGGATTACTCCAGTCTCTACCTATACTTGAGTGGCTTTGGCAAAACATTGCGATGGATTTTATAGTAGGGCTTTCGGAGACACATAAATGTTATGATGAAATTTAGGTGATAGTGGATCGATTGTCTAAATCTGCCCATTTTCTACTAATTTGAGTTACATGGAGACCAGAGAGGTTAACAAAACTGTATGTGGAGCAGATTATGCGGTTACATGGAGTACCGACGTCGATTGTATGAGATAGAGATGCCAGATTTACTTCTTATTTTTTACATGGTTCCCAAAAGTCTATGGGGTCGAAGGTTACTATGAGCACCACATTCCACCATCAGATTGACAGACAGTCAAAATAGACTATTTAGACATTAGAAGATCAACTGAGATCATGTGTATTAACTTTTACTGGAGGATGGGATGAACATTTACATCTGATAGAGTTTGTCTATAATAACAGCTTCCAAGCTAGTATCGGTATGGCTCCATTTGAGGCCTTGTATTAATGGAGGTGTATGACTTCTGTTTGTTGGGTTAGGTTGGAGATTGACAGATTCACAGTTCAGACTTGGTAGATATGACATCTGAGAGGATCAGGCTGATCCGAGATAGACTGTTAAAGGTGTAGAGTCGATAGAAGAGTTATGTTGATAAAAGAAGGAAAGACTTTGATTTCCAAATGGGGGCTAAAGTTTTCGTTAAAGTCTCCCATTGGACGGGAGTATTGAGATTTGGCTGGAAGGGAAAGTTGGCACCGTGCTATAGTGGTCCTTATGAGATTTTAGAAAGAGTGGCCAAAGTGGAATATCATTTGGCATTACCACCGTAATTAGAAAGGATTCATAACGTATTTCATTTATCAGTGCTGAAGAAGTATGTATCAGATCCTACTCACATCCTGGAGAGCCAACTGGTAGAGTTGAGTGAGAATCTAACTTATGAAGAAAATCTTGTGAAGATCGTAGAGGGAAAGATTTAAGGGTTGAGATCTAGACGTATCCCTTTCATGAAGGTCATGTGGACTAATCATCATATACAAGAGGCGACTTGGGAAGTGGAACAGAACTTGAGGAAGAAGTCCATAGTTGTTCGAGGATTGAGAAATTTCGAGGATGAATTTTTATAAATGTGTAGATTATGAGACCATGTGTCATATATATTTTATTTAAAAAAGAATTGTTGACTTATCTTTATCTCTTACACTCACTCACACCCCCACGTTCTCTCATTTTTTCCCCCAACTGAGCAACTACTAACCACTACTCCTAACATCACTCAACTTCTTCTATTATATAAACAAATCAACCCTAAATCTTTGTGTGGTTTTAACATGAAATGAATGAGAGAGTGTATACAGTGTGTTTAGATGAGTAAATAATGTGTTTCGAGTCAAATTTCAGTGTGTAGTTAGAGAGAGAAACGAAACCATTAGAGAGAGAACTAGTAGAGAGAAAGAGTATAGACATGAGACAAAGTGATGATTTGACGTCCTCCGGCCATCGTTTTTTGACGAATGACCACTCCAAGAGAATCCTCTCAATGAGACGAAGCCAACGTCGTCGGTTTTATAACCTAACTCCTCCACATGCGCCACCCATGTGTCGTCACGTCGTTGCTCCCACACCCCACAGTGCGCCATGCGTGAACAATACCTCCCGGTCTAGAATATTTCCTTTATCGAGATATACAGGTTGGACACTTCGGTTGCCCGAATCGAACAATTGGTTGTCGTGAAATGAGCCAAAAATGAGAGTTACCATTGTTTGACTGTTCGTCAGTGACCATCGTGCATTTGCTGTCACCACCACCACCATTGTGATCCTCGTGATGTGTACTGACCATTGATCATCTGATTGTGATATTTTGAAATTATTGGAGTTCATTACGTATTTGTAACAGTTTTGGGGGTGTAAATGTAAGATTTGAAAGTTATAGACTAAATAGAAAATTTAGTATAATTAGCATACAAATATGGAATTTTTAGCTTTTAAGGGTTAATAAGTGGTATTTGAGAATTTAGGACCAAATTGATAATGTAGGAGAGTATTGGGGGTTAAATTAAAATTTGGAAATTTTAGGGGTAAAATCATAATTATATATATATATATATTTTTTTGGAATTTATATTGCGTAATTGATATCATGAGAGTATAAATTATGAATACAAATTTTGGGTATAATTGTATGTTTGTATTATGAATCGAAGTGTTTGAGTATTTTTTGACTTTGAGATGAGATTGATGGATGAAGTGTGATGATGTGTGTTGTATTGGATGTTGTGTGTTGTTTTATTATTATGCTGCCGGATTTAGTATAATAGTGGTCGGAGATGCGAGCTTATGCGAGGTTAGTAGAAGCGTGTGGTTCAGTCCCCAGCTTGCAAATTTATGATAGGTTATATGGTGGAACCTTTGGAGGTGAGATATTGATCTCTCTCCTAATGGTTTCATTCCATTATTATACCGAATTTGGTTAGCAAATCTTTTTTTGGTCGTTGTTTTGTGGTGAGTATGTTTTTGTCTGAGATAGTCCTTATATAACAATTGTTGGTTTCAAATATTAATTATATATATATATATATATGAATATATACATATCTATTTTAGGGTGAGGTCATGTTGAGAGTTTCAGTACTTTATTTACTGAGCTCTTTAAGCTCGCCCCATTTTCCCAAACTTCTCAGGCAGTTCGCCAGCGCAGCAATAGCAGTACCAGAATTAGACTCGTTTACCACTGTCACCATTCAGGTTGGTCCAAATATTTCTTTTAGCTTTTGAGATAGGAGATTCAAGACATTTTCATGTTTTTCGCAAACTTTTGCTGTAAACATCTATTTTGAGGTTTATTGAGTACATTTTGTGGAATATTACTTTCTTTGCAAATTTAGTTAAATTGCATGACATATAGAATGCTCGAGCTGAAGTAGTTCACGGGACCCCCTTCCTAGGGTTGGGCCTGCTTTAAGGAGGAGGTCGTGACAAACGGGCCCATGGGGTATTCCTCCAAATCTCAACAGAAGAAATCCTCTAATCCAGCTAATAAAAAATAAAGATATGGACCCCCTAATTTCAGGGAAAAATAAGGATGATTTGTCAGAATTTCTGCCAGCAACGGAAGCCACAAGCCTATATCTTCTATGGTTCTCCAGCAATTCTTTAGAGCCACCCATCCTACAATTTATGAAGATAGAATGCATGTAAGAGTGGGCTCGGGGGGCATTTCTCCAATTGTCAATAGAGGAATTTGTCCACAAAGGCACTGTAAGTGTCATGGTTCTTGTAATCATACAATTAATTTTCATTGAGAATTTAAAAATATTATGCAGGACATGATCAATAATGACATATTAAAGTTTACATAGAAGTAGAAAACTATTCTTTCAATGACATATGTCAATATTGCAACATTTAACTTGCAGAATTTTTCGAATGCCAACCAGAGACAAAAAAGAAAGACTTCAGAAATCCATCGAGGAAGGGTAATCGTAAAGTTTGGGTTCCTGAGACGTATTTGGTTCATGAAGATTAAGCAGGACAAAGCACTAAGAATGAATAGACAACCAAAACTTGATTTCCTCCAAGAGCTCAACCATCCCCCACCTTTCCCTTTTAGAGGAGATAGTTGAGATTCGTGACTCCTCCACTGACCAACCAAGCAATGAACGGCATAGTGTCACGACCCCCTCCCTAGGGCGGGCCCAACCTAGAAAGAGGTCCGCGATCAACTTCAGCTCGAGCACTCTATATGCCAATCAACCAATTAAAAACACCAAATAATACATCACAATTACAAACTCATAAGTATACACAACCTTTATGGTTTACAACACAAGACTCGATCAAAATGCAAATGACGACTCGAATGTCTGGACCAACCCGAAAATACAACTGTGGCACGTGGATCCAAATCTGGTACTCTGCTCCGCTATTCTCGCGAACTACCTGAAATGTTGGGGAAGAGGGGAATGAGCTTAAAAAAAGCTCAGCAAGTAAACACTCATTCTCTCAACATGACCTCACCAACAAAAATAGAAATATATATATAATAATAATATATGGAAATATCAGTTTAGATATGTAATAGCTATCTCACACAACATCCAATACAACACATCTCATCTCATTTCATCCATCAACCCATCTCAAAATCACATAGTACTCAATATTGTAATTCATAGTACAAATATACAATTTATATCTCAATTAGTATTCACCTTTTATGTTTTCATGCTATCGATTACTCAGTCCCATTTTTCCAACGAGCATATAAAATATATGTGGGTATATATATATTTATATATCATACAATATATGAAATAACATATATTATAATATCATCACAACAAAACATCCCACCTCACAGTACCAACATCCATCAAACATGGCTGCTACTCCGGGTCTAGTATAACAGAGGATTTAAATATACTCAATGAGGAAGCCCCCGTACTCCCCCCCAATATCAAAACCAATGGAAGAGTCCTCAATGACAACTTCCAAGGTTTCCAACCATATCAACTCGTAAAATGTGAGTAAATGTACTCAATGAGGAAGCCCATGTACTCCCCCATATCATAACCAATGGAAGAGTCCTCAATGACAGCTCTCCCAAGGTTTTCTATCATCTCATATCATCTGATGTATCATCACATCTCATCTCAAATCCGACCACTATTATACCAAACCCGGCAGCATATCACAACAACACACATAATCCATACAATCACATCTCACATCCAATCCACAAATCTCATCTCAATATTATGATTTCATATTATCATACTTTCAATATCTCAATATTATATCTCCACAATATATATATAATATATATAATATAAATATATATATATAATATACCATTATATTTATATACCCGACTCTCACAACAACCATCAAACATCAAACAATATGTTAAGAGAATCACCACAGAGTGTACTTACCTCTATCCATGCAAAAGCTCTGAATAAATCTATATCCTCGCCAAGAATCGAGCTCCAACGATCTCCAAATCTCTCAAAGAAAGACTCACTAGTCTGCCAATATCTCAAGAATCACAGCAACGACTTCAGAACTTGCTGATACGCTTAACGAGGCAAGCGGGCCCCACAACGAAGATCGGGCCCCACCACCAAAATTTGGGTCCCACAAACAGATACTTTCGACGGTGAAAATATATACCAAAACGCTCGTATAATCGAGAGCAACAATCTGGTGCAATCGGATTGCCGATCCAACGGTCGGATCTCAACTTCCAATACAAATCCCGAATTACCAGTAGATATAAAACGGAAAATACCCAAACGATGTCGGATCGGGAAGTGACCACCGCGTTGGAAAGATCTCGGCCTGAAAGTGCCCACTCGCCGGAGGTGACGTCAGAAGTGATCGGAGGTGACCGGAAATTGCAGAAGAACCGGCGGCGAGTCGCTCCCTTCAAGCGGCGCGTGGAGGAGCGTCCGACAGCGAATCGGCTCGATCTCGGCGGCTATGGAAAGATGACGGCGGCAGCCTTCTGGAGGTCCGGCGCGTGGTGGCTGATGGCCGGCGGTGAAGCGGCGTAGGCGGTTCGAAGTTGGCAGTGAGAGAGAGTGAGAGAAGAAAGAAGAAAGAAAAAATTAGGAGAGAGAGAAAGAAATTGAAAATGAAATCATTCATCCCCCACACACGTTTTTTTTTATATAGCCAAACACTTTTTTTTTTTTTTTTTTTTTTGGCCCCCACTGCTATCTTTATCAATTTTTTTTTATAAGGTATCACAATCTACCCACCTTACCAATTTCGTCCCCGAATTTCTCAATCCTCAATGGTTCTGGATATTTCTCATTCAAATCATGTTCCACTTCCCAGTCGCATCCTGAATGTGATGATTAGTCCACAAAACCTTTACAAGAGAATACATCTGGATCTCAACTCTTGAACCTTCCAATCTACGATCTCACTACTCACACGCTTTCCTTATAAATCAAGTTCCCGCTCGCTCCTTCGGTTGACTCTCTAGAATCGGAGAATGGTATAGTACAATCTTCTTTAGAACGAATACGCAAAACACTAAATGAATCCTTTCTAATCACGGTATAATGCTAGATGATATGCCACTTTTCACACTTTCTCCAAAATTTCAAAAGAACCAATACAGCTCGGCGAAAACTTTCTCTTCCAGACAAAAACTCAATCCTCCATTCTAATAAGAAAAACTTCAAAATACTATATCTCCAACTTGGAACTCAAGGTCATACCCCCTACTGTTTACCAAACTTTTCTATCGTTCTATCAACCAACAGTCTCACTCGGATCAACCTGATCTTATTAGTCATCAATTCTACCAAGTCTGAGCCATGAATCTGTCTGTCTCCAATCTCACTCCAATAAACAAAAGTCCTAAATCGCCTCTCTCATAAAGCCTTAAATGGAGTCATGTCGATTCTAGTCAAAAAGCTATACTTATAAGCAAACTCGATCAAATGCAAATGTTCACCCCCAACTCCCATTAATCAAAACACACACCACAGACCTGCTTATAAGCCCTTCATGTGAGCCCCATTACTTCACCTAGCCACCTTCACGCAATTATCACACACGTAGCAACCCACTAGCCACCTTCACGCCCTAACACTGCAGTCACCTAGCACGCCCACTGCACCCCTCCCCACTACGCCAATTATTGCCACTGAAATAAGCCCTCATTATTCTTGCCAAACTGCACTGTTTTAACCACTTTAATTACCAAAAATTCTGCCCAGTTTTCTTCCTATATATTACCAAACATCTGCCTTAGAAACTGCCAGTAACCCCGAGAGAAACAACCCAGAAATCGCCTCAAACCACCGCAAACCAGTAAACCAATACTCTATCCAAAAATACCACGAAACGCAGTGAAAATAGAGAAAATAGAAAACCGAGAAAATAGCAGAAACAATGAACCCGCGAATACCATCGAAAAGAAAGGTAAATCCGATAACTCTATCGAATATAATCGGTAAGGGTACATTATGTAATGTACAATCTGCTTCACAACTAAATATCATTAGTCTCTCTGGTCCCCACGTAACTCGAATCCCTAGAAAAAGAGCAGATCTATACAATCGATTCCCTACTACACACACATTGCATCATAACCATACGCGTTCTCGATGAACGTACCACAAAATCCATCACGATATTTTCCCATGGCCACTCGGGTCTAGTTGAAGACTGCAGTAATCCAACTGGTTGTTAATTCTCTTCTGTATCCTACTGACAACTAAATACCAAGATACAAACTCTGAAATCCCTCTCTTCATTCCCAACCACCAATAAGTCTTCTTTAGATTTTGACACATCTTAGTGCTCTCAAATTTCATATAATAATGATTATCGTGTGTCTCGTCCAAGATCTCCCACTTGAGCTTTCTATTATATGGTATCACGACTTTATCATAATAATTATACATTCTCTGAACTCATCTGAAAGTAGTAGTCCCCATTCCTCACAATCTCTGCTCTCCAATCTTCCATATTGGTCAAACCGCCTTATGCTATAGTAATTCTATCTAACGGTGTGGGTCGAACCTTCATATAGTCAAGAATACTCCCACTATTGAACAATCCAAAAGTCAAACATACCAATGTCATCTCCTCGAACATTCTCTGTGTAACGCTCAAAAATTATCTCACATTCTTCCTACTCGGTGTATCCGTACTTCATTGACCTTTCAAGGATGATAATCAATAGTACATCATAGTCACTTAGAAACTCCATCCAACGTCTTTATCTCCAAAATTTCAGATATTTCTGAATAGATACATATTTCAAACTCTAACGATCATTATACATTTCACACTCACCATCATATGAATAATGCCTCCAATTATTATCATTGTTCTAACCTGTGCTATAACTTACGAACCAACTGTCTTGTCTCCAAAGGAAAAGGCTCCACCTAAGGGTCCCGCTCAGACAACAACTGTAAAATGCTTTTAGCAGTTTACGCAAAATCCACCAACTAAGATTCCCACTACCGAAAAGAGGATTTGCATGTCCCTCATACATCTGCTTTAACATCCAATCATCACGACAATTATTATCCTTCCAATTATGCATGGATACTGTGAAAACGTCTTTTCACGAAGAAATTATTGCTATCACCCCCTATAAAGAAATGCATAAGTTCTTAGGGAATTACTCAAATTTCTTTCATGGCATCCTCCTCTACCAATCCTAATCCCTGTTCAAAATCTGCTAGAGCTAAGGTGATATACCAAAAGCTTTGCTAGGTATTATAGCATTTGTTTGCTTAAACAAAAGCATCAATAAACTCTTCTTCCTTCTTTCTCAAACACCCAAATTCTAATGTCTTCAACTTACTCACTCACGACGATGTTATAACTACGACATAAAATTCACATTAGGTACCACTGTAGAAATCACGTCAGATACAACTACGGAAATAGCGAAATGGGCAACTGTCGAAACTACTGAAGGTATAAGTCTAAACTCCTCATTATCCTCAACAATCAGATGAACACCAAATAAGTTATAACAATTTCAAGATTTATCGGCTGAGTGTGAGGTCTCTCTACACTATTACACGTCATTCCCGCGTATCGTCAAACAATCCCTCTCTCCCACGTTGAGTACCAGTATCACGGCCACGTCCAGACATTTACTACGGACACAAAACTACCCCTTTAATACCCTCATCTAATGCAATGTGTCTACAGAACCTAAAACCTTAAGCTCTGATACCAATCTGTCACGACCCCCTCCCTAGGGCGGGCCCAACCCTAGAAAGAGGTCCGCGATCAACTTCAGCTCGAGCACTCTATATGCCAAATCAACCAATTTAAAACACACAAATAATACATCACAAATTACAAACTCATAAAGTATACACACACCTTTATGGTTTACAACACAAGACTCGATCAAAATGCAAATGACGACTCGAATGTCTGGACCAACCCGAAAATACAACTGTGGCACGTGGATCCAATCTGGTACTGCTCCTGCTATTCTCGCGAACTACCTGAAATGTTTGGGGAAGAGGGGAATGAGCTTAAAAAGCTCAGCAATTAAACACTCATTCTCTCAACATGACCTCACCAACAAAATAGAAATATATATATATAATAATTAATATATGGAAATATCAGTTTAGATATGTAATAGCTATCTCACACAACATCCAATACAACACATCTCATCTCATTTCATCCATCAACCCATCTCAAAATCACATAGTACTCAATATTGTAATTCATAGTACAAATATACAATTTATATCTCAAATTAGTATTCACCTTTTTATGTTTTCATGCTATCGATTACTCAGTCCATTTTCCAACGAGCATATATAAATATATGTGGGTATATATATATTTATATTATCATACAATATATGAAAATAACATATATTATAATATCATCACAACAAACATCCCACCTCAACAGTACCAACATCCATCAAACATGGCTGCTTACTCCGGGTCTAGTATAACAGAGGATTTAAATATACTCAATGAGGAAGCCCCCGTACTCCCCCATATCAAAACCAATGGAAGAGTCCTCAATGACAACTTCCAAGGTTTCCAACCATATCACTCGTAAAATGTGAGTAAAATGTACTCAATGAGGAAGCCCCCGTACTCCCCCCCCATATCATAACCAATGGAAGAGTCCTCAATGACAGCTCCCAAGGTTTTCTATCATCTCATATCATCTGATGTATCATCACATCCATCTCAAATCCGACCACTATTATACCAAACCCGGCAGCATATCACAACAACACACATAATCCATACAATCACATCTCACATCCAATCCACAAATCTCATCTCAATAATTATGATTTCATATTATCATACTTTCAATATCTCAATATTATATCTCCACAATATATATATATATATATATAATAAAATATATATATATAATATACCATTATATTTATATATACCGACTCTCACAACAACCATCAAACATCAAACAATATGTTAAGAGAATCACCACAGAGTGTACTTACCTCTATCCATGCAAAAGCTCTGAATAAATCTATATCCTCGCCAAGAATCGAGCTCAACGATCTCCAAATCTCTCAAAGAAAGACTCACTAGTCTGCCAATATCTCAAGAATCACAGCAACGGCTTCAGAACTTGCTGATACGCTTAACGAGGCAAGCGGGCCCCACAACGAAGATCGGGCCCCACCACCAAAATTTGGGTCCCACACAGATACTTTCGACGGTGAAAATATATACCAAAACGCTCGTATAATCGAGAGCAACAATCTGGTGCAATCGGATTGCCGATCCAACGGTCGGATCTCAACTTCCAATACAAATCCCGAATTACCAGTAGATATAAACGGAAAATAAACCCAACGATGTCGGATCTGGAAGTGACCACCGGCGTTGGAAAGATCTCGGCCTGAAAAGTGCCCACTCGCCGGAGGTGACGTCAGAAGTGATCGGAGGTGACCGGAAATTGCAGAAGAACCGGCGGCGAGTCGCTCCCTTCAAGCGGCGCGTGGAGGAGCGTCCGGCAGCGGATCGGCTCGATCTCGGCGGATATGGAAAGATGACGGCGGCAGCCTTCTGGAGGTCCGGCGCGTGGTGGCTGATGGCCGGCGGTGAAGCGGCGTAGGCGGTTCGAAGTTGGCAGTGAGAGAGAGTGAGAGAAGAAAGAAGAAAGAAAAAATTAGGAGAGAGAGAAAGAAATTGAAAATGAAATCATTCATCCCCCACACGTTTTTTTTTATAGCCAAACACATTTTTTTTTTTTTTTTTTTGGCCCCACTGCTATCTTTATCAATTTTTTTTTTTATAAGGTATCACAATAGGGTAGAGCATAAGAAATTTCTTAAAAAACTCTCCTGAACCCAGAAAAGGAGACTTCCATGCCAAAATGCCACTCTTTAGAGAAACGAGGCATTACTGTAGGATTCTGAGAATACGAAGTCAAAATTTTGCAGGAAAGCTATTGAGGATGAGGAACTAGTGGTTAGTTCAAATGAAATATTAGAGGATAGACTTTCATAAAATAATTTCATAGTGGGAGGAATTCTCATTCCTTTTTATTGTGTCACGAAGAGCTTGTCTTTACCGTCAAACACTCAGAATGAATGTTAAGAAAAGACCATAAGAAAATATGCAGGAATTGCAAGTCTATCTCTTCTTCATTTGGAGAAAAATATGGAAAAGAAGCCTTATTCTGGAATGAATATCCATAGCGTTGAATATGGAGGTCCAAAGAGGATGGTGTTTGAATTTGTGGTTAACATTTTTGAAAATCATCAAGTTCTTTCCATTTTCCTATTATACTCTTTTTATTCTTTTTTTTTTTTTATTTTGAGTATAATGGTCATCTACATGGCTATGTCTCATATTTGTTCATTATTTAACTTTCTATAAAGTTAAGCCATCTGGCCACTTTAAGTATAAATAAAGAAATGAGACAATCGTATGGTTCGTTTATATAATAAAAAAATATAAAAAAAAAAAAAAAAGTTTCATGTTATCCTCCAACTTTTTGGGGAGTTCCTGTGATCTTTTGGTAATGGCGGATCCATGGTTCCAATGGTTCCTCAGTAATTCTTGGAAGCTGCCAATCCATATATACATTCTGCCATTTATGAAGAATGAACAAAGGCTCTTGAATGTTTCATA
Organism: Zanthoxylum bungeanum; assembly: GCA_019454045.1. Taxonomy (NCBI): domain Eukaryota; kingdom Viridiplantae; phylum Streptophyta; class Magnoliopsida; order Sapindales; family Rutaceae; genus Zanthoxylum; species Zanthoxylum bungeanum. The sequence continues at coordinate 116,620 of SKCR01026268.1, read as the reverse complement.
TAGAAATTCTTTCACATAAACATTAAAGAAAATCCATATACAATGGGATATAGGGTTTCTGACGTTTCTTTATTTTATGGAGAAAAAATACATGGATTCCTCTAACTTTTCTATGATTTCCTCCAACATTATACAGGAAATTATAAAAGAAAAATGTATGGAATCATATAACAATTTACGGCTAGCATCATGTAAAAGAAAGTAAGTCCAAACAGCCACTTTATCATCAATAAAAAAAATCCAATAGCACTTCAATTCTCTACCAAATCCTTCAATAAATTTTCAAAGAGCAAGTGGCAGGAATAGCAGGTCAATGACCGCAATGCCACTGTTCAGATCTCCTCCACTAAACACCCGTAATTTCAATACCTCTAAGTCAGAGACGGCTACAAATGAGGCAACTTTGATGATGAAGCCATGAATGCCGTGAATGGAGGAGAGATCTTGGATTGTATTGGATTGATTTTTGAGAAGGAATCTTGAAGAGGATTATGAATTTTAATGGAATAGAGATTTTGACTTTTCCTCTTTTGTAAATTAGAATTTGTTTTAAAATTTGAGGATTTTGGAATTGAGAGATTTTGTTGACTTCTTGCATAAACAAAAGAAAATAGAGAGGAATAAGCGGAGAAGATAAGTTTATATACATGATAAATGGCCTCTCGGCCAAAAGCTTGTTGGAGGTATTGTTTGCATCCAAGATATTCAAGTCCAGCCCAATTATCAGAAGAACTCGGCCCAAGCCCAATGGATTCAAAGATAAATATTATCACAAAGTTGGTTGTTTAAAAAATTGAACGTGTGCCACTATTCTTCCATCATGTATCAGTTTCATCCAACTAGAATGAGTGCAAAACGTGACAGGTAGGAAGTAGAGAGAATGATTGAGAGGAGGATTATAAGAGGTAAGGAAGATCGGCTATAAGAAAGTGATACCACAACTCAATCCAATAACAACACAAATCAATCCAACCATAACATCAATTCTATTTCCAATAGTTTTAGTGCTTTTAGAAAAAAAATTTCCAGTAGTTTATTCTTTATTAATTCTAGCTTTCCTTTTATAATTAAAATTCCAGTCATCAAAGTATTTATTTTTCAATTCTAATTGCAATACATTCAGTATTGATTTATTTTCCTGTATCTTGCTTTAATCTAATTGTTCATTCCTTTCAGACGTTTATTTTAAAAATTAGAAGTCATCAATTCCAATTTTGAGGACCCACTCCTCTATCACGCCCTGTGCACGAAAATTTCGGTAGCCAACATATATATATATATATATATAACAAACTTCATAGCAGATAGCCAATTTAATTTTTAAAACAAAAATTTTTGTGAAGCCAACAAAATTTCAAAGAAAGAGCTGCATAAACAAGCCAGATTATTATAACCATTAGTATCACTCTCTTGTTAGTTGAGCTGCATAAGCAAGCCAGATTATTATAATCATTAGTATCACTCTCTTGTTAGTTGAAGAAATTGACTCCTTTCTTGAGGAATTAGAAAAGAAAAGAAAGAAATTGATTCGTTTGAACGATTTTGTTTTCGGGTCAACATTAATTCAGAAAAAAGTACATTTTAATGGTATATAATAAAAGATCTGCCGTATATTTTTCTGAAGAAAAAAAGGACTGAGCTTTCAGGAAATGGTAATGGCAGCAGATTTTAGAAATTTTATATTAGATAATACATGTACTTACTGTTAGTTACATGACAACTGATGCCAGTACCAGCTTATATAATAAACTATAAACCATTCTTTAAAACTTTCCCTGGTACTATCACCCTTGTAACTACCAAAAGAGAAATTCAAACAAAGTTTTATAAGTCTAATGCAATTTATTCTCTTTGAGAGTTTCCATTCATCTACTGAATGTTTGGTCAGCTTCTTCTTCTTCTTCTTCTTCACTGTGTGTTTAGTCTAGTCTACAAGAAATCTCAAGTGTTGTTGAAAAGCGGTATGTTCATTTCTTCTTTTGTTCACTTGCATATGGCGACAATGAAGACTGAGGTTCAGAATGGAGTTATTTCAAATCTCAGGTAATTAACCATTTTTTAATTTTTTTTCTCAGGTTATTTATTTATTTATTTATTTTTGTTATATATATGTACGCACTAGAGCTAGCTGATGGGCTTTAGGAGGATGTTTCGGTAAGTTGTTTCTGAAGTCTTAGTATTTAAACCAAATTTGTTCAGTGGAGTGGAGGTTCTTACTGTTTCTTACATTCCATTCTTTGAAGGTTTTTGCCTTGGATATTACTTCTCTCTTGATTTTGTTTTACATTTTTCTACTTTATGTTTTTGTTTCTCTATAATTTCTAACAGTAAATGCATCCGTCGGCGGCCCGGCCCACTATCATTTGAGCCAATTATGGGTCAGGAAAAGTATGGGCTTTAGGTATTCTTAGAAATTCCATTACCACCCACCTTATAAGTTTGCTGTAGGCTATAATTTTTTTATTTATTAATTTTTTTTTTTAAGTTGCTGTAGGCTATAAATCTAAATTTGAATTGTTTGTGGTAACATGCTTATAATTTGATTTATTTTAATTTTTTTTTAATACTCTCGAGTCTTGATTGCATAATGTATATTTTTATTTATTTATGATTAACAAACAACCAATCACCTATACATATCAGATAATCTGAGTCCTACATTAGAGAGTATTAAAGCAAACTCAATAGTCAACTTGACCAACTTGTTTCAAAAGATGCAGACAACTAATAAGGGCCTAATAAAATTTATAATAAACTAGGCTTGGTTTGATAAAGTTCTCATAAATAGTTTCTTCAAATAGGTTTTTACAAGAAAAGCTTTTATTTGAAAAAAATTAATTTTTTGGTTGTTAATGACAAATTTTATAAAAAATTAAAAAATATTTAAATAGATAAGTTTTTTTTATGTTATATTATGAATAGAATGAAACAGTTTTTTAAAATAAAATAATATATTTTAGATAATTTAACTCTTTAAATTAAAAAACTTTATAACCTCAAATCCCGAAAGATATGTGTAGCAAAATGAATTGACAAAAAAATATTGTATCTGAAAGTTCGATTTTAGTCATAGGTTCTGACCCTATGTGGAATAATGCACAATAAATAAATACAAGTCCTAATTATTATTTTTATTGATAACCAACAAGTACCTTTACGTCTAGCAATAATAAATCAAAGCAAAAATAATAATGCAGAAAATAAAATCAACACAATAATTTTATTGACGAAGTGGAAAAATCTTGCCAGTAAAAAACCACTATAGGTATCTGGGCTACCAGTCAAAATCCACTATAATAAGAAAAACTTACAAATATGGTCTCCGTCGACTATAATACCTCTAGACTGTAATAACCCGAATAACTCATCGAGCCCACATCAAACGGCCTTCATCGGAACCTCTGAAGTCTCTAAACGGATCAACTATGCAAGCATGCAAAGCCGGAACTTCGACTACCAATCTTCCTCATTGAAAACTATAAATGCTTAGGAAATTACGTTAGTTTGTGTTTGTGTCGATAGTCAATCTAAGAACAATCTTACCAAAACAAAGAAGACAATGGAATTAATAAAGTCTTATAGGTTGATTGTCAAGAAGGAAGAAATAAAGTGTATGAAGGGTCTCTGTATTGTGTTTCTTTAACTGGTTAAAATAGCTCCAAGTTTGTTTATATAGGTAAGGCAAGGGTAAAGGTTTCTTAGTATAAATCTTGCTTAAAAACGCGTCCAAAATAACCCATTTACGCACTGGCGTTCGAACGCCTCTCAAACGCAACTCAAACGCAAAGTTTCTGCCTCCGGGCGTTCGAACGCAAAGATGAACGCAACTCGAATGCACGTCGCAGACTGATTTTAAGGTGCAATTTAAAATACTTATAGCTTCTTAGTCCATTGGAAAAATCATACATTCTTTATATGTACGCGATTGTCTTCGAGTTTACTTTCCAATGACACTTATCTCATGTCAATTGGAGCTCTAAATCTTCTGGAATATCCAAAAGAGTGAACGTACCTCTGATATCTCCATCTGATGTTGTCTAAATACTTATCCAAACTTGTCTGATTGCTTCAAGATCTTCAACCCTCATTACAACTCAATTGAACTTATTTTTGTTACGGATATTGTCAACAAAAATCGAACTAACAATCTTCCCATTTGTCATTCTGTGGCAAAACACAACCTATACAAATACTATGGTAAAAGACCCATAAAGAAAATAGCCTACTGTCAACCATCAAGACAATGATTTATTACAATATGACTCGATCTAATTCCTAACCAAGTAGTCGTGAAGTCGATGACACCTTAGTCACTAATATACTCAAGTGAAACATCCACAAACAAAAATATATCATGAAAACATAGAGAATATAAAGAGAAGTTAAGAACTAAATAGAAATCTCATGCATGAAAATGTAGATATCTTACTACTAACTTAATCTTTCTCTCCCTAAAAGGGTGAAGGAGATATCAAAATAATGTATATACTACTATTATCTCTCACTTTTTGTTATGAAATGACACTGGGTAAAGATACTATGTTAAACATCACATGCACGAGAATATGCAAACGTAACTTATTCCCTCTCACTAACAACCCGACGCAGTTAGTAAAACAACATACGAGAAGTAAAAAACTCAGAAATACTCAAAAAGGAAAAATGGTATGTAATGACATGAAGCATATACAAGCACACAATGACTTAAAAATGAATACATAAAAATGACTCAAACCAGCACTCCGAGCAAGTACAAAGATAATTAGTCCATACTCAATTGTTTATGACATGAGATAATATGCATCACTTTAGAGCATGCTAAATATACACGCATGCATATGACATAAACACCGAAGCATAGCAAGCACTTGCGTGAAAAATAAGTGCACAACGAATCAAGGCTTAAAACCTTATTTTATGAGCGGGACAGCCATACCAAGAAATCTCATCTCTTGAAAAACTAAGTCCACAAAATATATGTTCAAACTTAGCACCACAGGGCCTGAAAATAAGTAACATTGGTTGCAAGCTATAATATTCTCCCTCAAAATATGAGCTTCTAAATAAACTCTTTCGAGTGAAGGGTTTTTTCCATTAATCTTTTAATTTGGCTCATTGGCTCTTTTGCATTTGAGACTCATGTAAACTGTTTTTTGTTTTTTTTACAAGGGGATAACATAAGGTCATCTAGTCAATGTCACACTATTTAGTGAGTAAAGTATGATAAAGATTAGACTGTTAGTCCAAAAACTCATTCATACGACCAAACCTTGACATCATTAAATGTGTATATGAAATGCAAGTACAAATATATACTAAGGTTTTCCATTACGCACACTCAAGCACATAGAGCATCAAGAAAAATAAAAACATATTATACATTCATAACGATATATCCTACATTCCAGGATCACATACAACAAGCTTTATATGCTCTATCAAGCCACAAAATGTTTTTGATTTTTTTTTTTCATTTTTCATTTTTTTTATCACAAAAAAAAATTAAAAGACACAACATGACTTGTCAATATCCAATGGTATGTGAAGTTGTATTCCCGAGTGCATATCATACTATCGTCCATTCGGAATCAGTTATGAAATTTATATCTGGGTTTCCATCCTATATACCAATGGACATATAACAAAGACAAAACAAACACACACCCCTATATGCAGTGAAAATAAAAACATGTAGTCGTGCAAAAATATAAAACACAAGCACACACATGCAATTAGAAATATGAATGCAACAACTAAGAAGAAGTACACCGAAGTGCACTCTCATCGTGCTTGATAGGGTCAAGGCATTAAGAAAAAGATGAGAAGTCATCTCGCTTCCTCACCCAAACTTTCTTAGAAGTCTCATTTACTTATGAACTCCTAGTTAGAAGTGCAAGTTTCTTAATAATTAGTTGAGTCTGTTTAGCTAGTGCAGAAACTTAAAAAATTAGATTTGAAGAATCAAATTTAGGTAAAACACTCTTAGGCCTTTTCTTTTGTTTGTACAACATGAAATAGTTAGACATAATATGTCCCGTCAATAATGGCATAGATGCAAAACCTCGGACGAGAGTGAGGTTTACCCACCACACCTATTGATTGAGTTTGGGACACATGATAAGGAACAACATGAGAAATCATATGACTACAATCAACAAGATTTTTACTTAAGTCACGTTTAGGGGGATCGATACAGCTCTAAATGATAAAGCCTTATCACAATTAGACTCAATGTTAATCTCTAACACATGGTCTAGTTGCTTAGTCCCACTAGAAAATACAGAAAATTGGGTTATAGCATTTTTAAGTTCTGATTCTAAGAATTTGACTATATTAACTAATCATTTATTCCTCTCTTCAAGGTCATCAATCATCAAAAGGTTTTGCTCAAACTTAGATTGAGCTTCATTCTTGTCTAGCTCTATTATTTTCATCCCCTTTATTAATCTCGATATTCGTCTTCTTGATAACTAGACTCTCATTAAATAGTTCAGTGTAGGATATCTTAAAACTATCCTCATCTAATGAGTCATCATGAGAGAATTCTGATATCCAGACTCTCTCATCTAAGGACTTAATGAGTGCTCTCATGTGAACCTTCCAATATAAGTATTGTGTCCCACCAAAGAATGAGGGACAATTTATGGGTTAACTTCTTTCCATAGCTAAATGGGTCAAGGATCGAGGTCAGACTCTAATACTAATTGGAAGTTCAATTTTAGTCATAGGTTATGACCGTATGCGGAATAATGCATAATAAATTAAGACAAGTTCTAACTATTATTTCTATGATAACCAACAGCACCCTTACCGCCTAACAATATTAAATCAAAGTAAAAAATAACAATGCAGAAAATAAAATCAACACAATAATTTTATTGACGAAGTGGAAAACTCGTGCGAGTAAAAAAATCATTCTGGGTATCTAGGCTCCAGTCAAAATCTATTATAATGAGAAAAACTTACAGTGATGGTAAACGACCTATGATAGCAATCGCACTAACTCTAATACCTCTAAACTATAATAAGCCGATGAACTCATTGAGCCCGCACCAAATGACCTTCTTCAAAACTTCTGAAGTCTCTAAACGGATCAACTCTACAAGCTCGTAATGTCAGAACTCCGACTTCCAATCTTCCTTCTTGAGAACTCTAAAGGCTTAGAAAATTAGGTTAGGTTTTGTTTGTGTCGATGGTCAATCAAAGAACAATCTTACCAAAACAAAGAAGACAATGAAATCAATAAAGTCTTCTAGGTTGATTGTCAAGAAGGAACAAAAAAAATGTATGGGTGCTCTCTAAATTATGTTTCTTCAACTGGTTAAGGTGGCTTTAAGTTTGTTTGTATAGGTAGAACAAGTGTAGGTGTTTCATAGTGAAAATCTAGCGTAAAAATGCGTCCAAAATACTCACTTATGCATGAACGTTCGAACGCCTCTCAAACGGAACTTAAGCGTAAAGTTTCTACCTCTTGGTGTTCAAACACAAAGACGAACGCAACTCAAATGGACATTGTGTACTAGTTTTGAGTTACAACTTAAAACACTTTTAACATTTTCATCCCTTGCCCAAATCATGAGTTCTTTATATATACGTGATCATCTATCAGTCTACTTTCTAATGACACTGACCTCATGTCAATTGGAGCTCTAAAATTTCTGAAATATCCAAAAGAGTGAATGTCGTTATGATATCTACATCTGATGTTGTTCAAATACTTGTCCAAACTTGTCCAATTGCTCTGAGTTTTTAAATCCTCATTACAATTCAATTGAACTTATTTTGTTATGGACAATGCCAATAAAAATGGAACAAATATTATCGAATCATAAACGAATCAAATCAAAATATGATGGATTTGTATTTGATTCGTTTATTAAATGAATCATAAAATGAAGATTTGTATTTGATTCGTTTATTAAAAATAGAATACAGATTTTCATTTAGTTCTAACATTATTCAATAACATATATTATAGTAATTTATTTATATTAATTTTTCATAAATCTATACATATGAAATATATAATTAATAGATTTGCTGAAAATAACTTACCAAATATAGATATTTTTATTTTTTATATGGTAATTGGCAACAATTTCTCGAATGTTAGGTAAAAAAATAACAACTAGTAAAAGAAAAAATAAAATGAATCTTAAATTAATAAACGAATTAGTGAGCTAAACTTCATTTTTGATTCATTTCATAAATGAGTCGAATCGAATTGATCCAATTATTAAACAAATATGTTTTTCTAAATCCATATTCACTTTAAAGTGAATCGATTCGAATGAATAAAGGAATCATAACTCAGATTGTCACCCCTACCAAAAGCGCAAAATTTAAAATTTTTCCATTAAAGATAATTTTTTTATTTTAAAAAACTCTACTCAAGTAACAACAAATTAATACCAAAAAAAACATGAAATAAATTTTGACATTAAAAAAATCTTTTGATCATTAGAGAAGTCATGCGAAACTTGCATTAAATATTATAAATTTTGAAATCAAGAAAACAAATACAAAAATAAAATATATACTATGATCATGTTCTTGATACTACTTTGAATAAAATTTATATTATAAAATATTCCAATGTAAGGGAGCCATAAAAATTGGAAAAAAAAAACAACAAAGAATTTATAATAAATTTGGGTTTATGAATTAAGGGAAACAAAATACTTTTGATAGCATTATTATTATATTTTTTGGTAACAATTTGATGGACACATACCATTAAAGTGAGACGGTTGGCATTGAACGATTTACTCCATTGTATGCTAACCATACAACATCAAGATTGTTATAAATTAAGATGAAATGAAAAGAGTTTAATAAGTTTTATTATATCTCTCTTGATGGAGTCTGCTAGCATATGATTTCACATGATCTTAGGGGTCAATCTAGTTATAATTTAACGTCGTTAAAACCTTAATTAGTGTGTGTATATATATGAACTCAGTAACATGCAGCAATTTTATGGCTTGGATGTAGAGAAAAATAAAGAGAGGTTGTAATTAAACATATAATTTTAAGTTCAGTCATTCTAAAATGTTAATTAATTTTAAGGGAAACATACAATTGAACATTTGATTGATGAAAATAAAGTAATCAAGAAAATGTATTTAACATTTTCTACTGCAGTCCGTATAAGAATTTGTTTATTAGATACTTACAATATTCCCAGATGAATAAATTTCCCAAATTTATAATAGTGTAGCCTTTGAATTTGAAGGTGTTGTTCTTCCCTTGGAGAGAAGAGTCATTTTCTTGGCTTTCAAGTGGCTCCGCCCTTCCATGCAAATATATACACACATTTATGACTATAATATCTGTGAATTTATTTGTATTCTTTGGGGGACATAATTTGACTACAATATTTATTCGTTTGTCTGATGACTAATTTAAATGTCACAAACAATATAATTTTAAAGTGAGAGAAGAACAATTTTATTCAATAAATAGGGAGTTAGAAGTTACAACATTTACCTGTAGACATGCTTTTCCATATCATTTGCCAATTCCCCAATTAAGTTTGAAAATATCTTCTATACAACAGTGATATCACGTCATTTATGCAATAATCTAATAATAAATTGTCACACGTACTAAATAGTTAAAAAAATAACGAAATAAATGATAATTTTATTTGATATCACATCATTCATATAATAACCTAATAATACTTTATCACGCGTACTAAATAGTTAAAAAAACAACTAAATAAATGATAATTTTATTCAACATATATATGATATAGTTATTAGTTATTGGTATGACGTTATCCATATAACGGTGGTACCAATAAATTAATCATTAAGTTCATGTGAAGAATCATGGCAAAGATGAAAGAAATACAACAAAATTGGCTTAATTAATATTTTCCAATCAATCAAAAGCTCACTAATAGCTAAACATTCTATCTGTCTTTCAATCACTATAAAAATGTTGAGGTTGTTTTCTCATAAATTTCTTATATTCTTCAGTAAGCTTTCTGCATTCTAAAGATAAAAAAAAGTGAAGCTCCTATCTTACTATCAAAATGCAAATATTCAACTTGCTATTAATAAAATGACTTGTATTGCTACAGGAAACACAAATCAAAGAATGGGCAAGCCAAATTGCAAATAGCAGGCTCAAGCATTAATAACACCACAAGTTCAGGGGCATATGGAAGGCTTTAAGGTAAACACACACACACACATGATACATTTAATTATTCTGAAATGGATTGATCTGAGGCAGAGTTCTTGTTATATGTTTTATTTATTTATTTATTTATTGTTTTTGAATAATCTTGTTATGTGGTAAACATGCCTAACGTTAATGAGTTTCATGCTTGATTTCTTACTCATGAATCTTTAGACAGCTTGTTTTTTGAGATTACACTCTAGGAGTTCTAAATTGAATAGTCAATTCTTTAGCACAAGACTTTGTTCAAGCCTCATGTTAAGGCACACATACGAAAAGTTCTTGATTTCGTTGCTGAATTTTGTGTATGCTGCTAAATCTAGAATGCATAAGTTAATTTATAACTGAGAATTCTTGTTTTTGAGTATACTTCATTCATTAAACAAGAAACTTTACTACTTATTAAGGTTTTCCTTCATTTCTTCTTTCGGTTTTTCCCCAAAGTTTTAATGAGGTCGATACCTTCATTTCGAAAGAACTCTTAGCTAGGTTTTTCAATCTTTGGCTGTATCAAACTTTTTCTATCTTAATTATTAATAATATTTTGTCTTCATGCATGTTTGGTTAGCATATGATTTAATAGTGATACTCCTCATGTTGATGTGTTTACTATGGAAACCGAATTTGAATAGAGCCTAATATTATTAATCGCATCAATCCATTTTCTCATCATTAATATGTGTGCATGCAAAGTAGATGAGAAAATGGATTCAGTTGATAATATTTGAGAAGCATCATGTTGTTCACAACCGTACACTTTACACTAGAGGAATTGGTATTAGTAAAAGATCTTCTGTGAGAATCATGCATCTCATTAATTTTCAGTAACAAATAATTAATTATATTCCTAACAGATATATATAGATCTCTAAATTGTGCAGCTTCTTTTTAATGTACTTAATTTAGAGCTAACTTTCACAAGCTAATTAATATGCTTATCATGAAACAATTTTAACCAAATAAATCAAGCAAAAACGGTAAACGAACTTATAGATGCATAACAGAAACTTCTTCATTACAAGTCCAATTCCGATTCTCAAGTTCAGTGACATGATATGATAAGTTAATAAACATGCAACATATGCTCTGATTTTCCTAAAGTAAACTTAGAGAAACAACAAGATATTTAACTGCAGCTTACATCTTTTACTGCTCATTTGCCTGCATCCCAGATCATTTGAACTTCTGCAAATTGACATTCGAGTTAATATCTCATACATGGTGTGATCAAGAAATTTCAAAAAGTTCTAGCAATTTAATTAATTACCATTTGAAAGACTCATGTTTGGTAATTGCTCGCATGGTAGATAACTGAGACATTGGCATTGCACAAAACTTGAAGATGGGCTTTGCTTTCTTTCTGTTGGAGCTTGATTGGATTGTTTGTGAGAGCAATGTTCTTGGACTTGATGATGATGATGATGATCATGAGCAACAATATAAGAACTCGACTCTTCACAATTACCTTTGATTTGGCTCAATGATCTGAATTGGGTCAACATTTGATGAGGGCTCGTGTCAGAAATTTTTTTGCACAATTTTTCTTTAGTCCTTTCCCTTGCTCTTGCTCTTGCCTTATATCTTGACTCTTTTGTAAGCTTCTCCATGATCTTTCTCTCTTCAGAAATGCCCTCCATTTGCTTGCTTTTTGAATCAGTAGCTGTAGCTTCTTCTAACTCACCATGATTCCTAGGGATCTTCAGCTCTGATAGTTCTTTAATAGCCGTTTTTGATTTGTTGAACAGCCATTCAAGGGTTTTGCTTGCTTTATCAAACCCTAGCATGTCCTGGAGATCAAAGAACTCGCGGGCAATTTCAATAGACAGTCTCACTCTCCGATCTCTCAAACCCTTGGCTGTGCAAATCTTGCTGTGCCGATCTTTCTTCACTGCTGGCTTCTTGTTTATAGATGCATGATCACAATGTGCTGCATTCATCACTCTAGTGTCACTGCCTGGTAAAATTAAACCTGTGAGTGGATAAAACTGGATATGGTTAAGCAAAACGTCACCGTTTCCGTAGCTAGCAAATAAAGGAGCGCAATGGAGGTAATTAGGAGATTGGAGGTTTGCATTAGGGTTGATGCTAATGCTAGGGTTTGAAGAGAACATAATTTGTGCTTTGCAGTTGAGGGGAAGAAAATGCAAAACCTTCTCGAAAAGTGTTGAAAATTTTAGGCAAGAAAGCTATTAGACCACTAAAAGGGCTTTACCCATTTTAAGATTTCCATGATTGGAATAAAGATTCAGGGCAGCATTATGTGTGGCCAAAGAAGAAATTGAGAGATGGAAGAGAGAAGAGCAATAATTTGATTGATTAAATAAGCTAGCTAGCTAGCTATGCCCTAAATTGTTTTGCTGGGGACAGAGAGTAAGATTCGTACATGGGCCCGGTACTTTCAAGTTTCAAAAGTATTTGATTTTTTTGGTTTAAATATATAATTTTTATTATTAACATATAATCTCTCTCAATTAATATGAAAATTTTCAAAATATGAAATTAATTACATATTTATTAATAGAATGTATATGGTTAATGAGTTAAATTACATATTCAATACTCAAAATGATATGTTTGGGCACCATAACAGTGGATTTCATACATTGATGTAAATTAACGGCAAAATTGATTACTGAAAAAATATTTTTTTGGTGCCTCTAAATGTGTGAGCAGAACAGGCATGGGCGGTATGAGATGAGAGAGGTGAAGTGACTAGGGAATTTGGGGCTTTTAGCTATGTAAATAGGTTTCCAGTAATTTGATACTGTGTTAAAAATAAAGTAATAGATTTTTTAATAATGTAAAAACGGTAAACCTAGCATATGATAGAGGGAATACCACAAGAAAATAATTATTTATCGATCGATAATTCGATTGGTAAATAATAGATTTTAGTCAAAATGATATATTATCTATCGATTATTAATCAAAATATTATGTCGGTAAATGGCTTATCGGTATCACAATATCTATCCAATATATTTCCGTCAATGATTTTACTGATCGATCACCGACCAAATAAATTTATTGTCAGTAAATATTACCGAAGAAATATGGGAAATAATCGGTCGTTAAATAAATGAATTTCGGTCGATAATAACTCAAAATATTACCGACTGATAAAATATACGATCGGTAAAAAAATCTTTTACCGATCAAAATAACGCTCGGTATTTCCTTGAATTTACTAACCGTATAGTGTCATCGGTAAAGTTTACACATTGTAATATAATTACCGATCGAAAAGTCGGTTGGTAATTATAATGTATTTTACTTTTTTATTTGATTTTTTCTATTAAATTATATTTGAATTTTTCAATTAAAATTTAATATTATAAATAAATAATTAAAAACAAATTAATAAAAATAATAATAAACATAAAATAATAATGTTACCTTAATGTACTGTATTTTATTTTCATTGAGGGGTCGAAGCACCTCACCATCATGGAAAAAACTCCCCAGTGGATCAAAGAGTCACGTAGATGGACCAAAACGCCATCACCCATTCAATTCGGGAATGAATCCCAGAGGTCGAAGCACCTTGAGATCGAAGCATCTCACACCCAGCATGGTTCGGGAACAAATCCCAGAAGTCGAAGCACCTCGCCATCAACTCAACTCAGTTCGGGAATAAATCATAGAGATCGAAGCATCTCACACCGAGCATGGTTCAGGAAAAAATTTCAGGGGTCGAAGGACCTCGCCATCAAATCAACTCAGTTCGGTAATAAATCTCAGAGATCGAAGCATCTCACACCCAGCATGGTTCGGGAACAAATCCCAGGGGTCGAAGCACCTCGCCATCAACTCAACTCAGTTTGGGAATAAATCCCAGAGATCGAAGCATCTCACGCCCAGTATGGTTCGGGAACAAATCCAGGGGTCGAAGCACCTCGCCATCAACTCAACTCAATTCTGGAATAAATCCCAAAGATCGAAGCATCACACCCAGCATGGTTCAGGAACAAATCCCAGGGGTCGAAGCACCTCGCCATCAACTCAATTCAGTTCGAGAATAAATCCCAGAGATCGAAGCATCTCACACCCAGCATGGTTCGGGAACAAATCCCATGGGTCGAAGAACCTCGCCATAAACTCAACTCAGTTCGAGAATAAATCCCAGAGATCGAAACATCTCACACCCAACATGGTTCGGGAACAAATCCCAGGGGTCGAAGCACCTCTCAATCAACTCAACTCAGTTCGGTAATAAATCGTAGAGATTGAAGCATCTCACACTCAGCATGGTTCGGGAAAAAATCCCAGGGGTCGAAGCACCTCACCATCAACTCAACTCAGTTCGGGAATAAATCCCAGAGATCGAAGCATCTCACACCTAGTATGGTTCGAGAATAAATCCTAGAGGTCGAAGCACCTTGCCATCAACTCAACTCAGTTTGGTAATAAATCCTAGAGATCGAAGCATCTCACGCCCAACATGGTTCGGGAACAAATCCCAGGGGTCGAAGCACCTCGCCATCAACTCAACTCAGTTCGGGAATAAATCCCAGAGATCGAATCATCACGCCCAGCATGGTTCGGGAAAAAATCCCAGGGGTCGAAGCACCTCGCCATCAACTCAACTCAGTTTGGGAATAAATCCCAGAGATCGAAGCATCTCAAACCCAGCATGGTTCGAGAACAAATCCCAGGGGTCGAAGCACCTCGCCATCAACTCAACTCAGTTCGAGAATAAATCTCAGAGATCGAAGCATCTCACACCCAACATGGTTCGGGAACAAATCCCAGGGGTCGAAGCACCTCACCATCAACTCAACTCAATTCAGGAATAAATCCCAAAGATTGAAGCATCTCACACCCAGCATGGTTTGGGAACAAATCCCAGGGGTCGAAGCACCTCGCCATCAACTCAGCTCTGTTCGGGAACAAATCCCAGAGGTCGAAGCATCGCACCATTAACTCAACTCAGTTCGGGAATAAATCCCAAAGATCAAAGCATCTCGCAAAAGCAGTGAAACAACAAGTAAGTCCGGCAACGGCCGACGAACCAGGTAAGTAAAAATACATGCATGACTTTTATAGGCTTGTCACTGTCACACACTTCATAAGCCCCATCAAAGTGGGGGCGACTGTAGACATTGCATTTTTACATAAGCTCGATGATGAGCCTCGTATGGAGGCACTACCTGAAAAGTTACGGAAGTTACGAAAAATGAATGCCGAAAGGAAGGAAAACCTCTAAAATTAGCACCTCATTGGATTCGAACTCAATAGCCAGCCTCAGATTCGCTCAGTCAATTTCTGTTTCAAACCTCAGCCTCGGCCCATCAACCCAGCCTCGGCCCAAATCCATCCACACGCCCAAAGCCCATGCAGCCCACGCCAAACACCACACAAAGCCCATGCAGCCCACGCCAAACACCACTTAATCGGCCATGAACCCATGCAATCCATCCAAAACCTCATGCAATCCACATGTCCAAATCCCCTTATCAATACTTTCCAATTTAACAAGATTTGGATCTCATCATTGTCAAATTAACAAGATTTGAAATCACCTCATCACCAAATTTAGAGGATTTTATTCCCAAAATAAATTGACAATATATCTCCCAAATCAACATGATTTGTTTTCCTATTTGGAGATCCTTTTAAAACATTATAAAAGAGACTTTTTTTCATCATCAAAATGAGGTCTCTTTTCTTCCTCTAGTGACGGCAACAACAAAGGAAAACCCTAGGAGGCTCTTTCTTCTTCTTACCACCAAAACACAAAGAAAAAAAAACTAGAGCCATCACCGAAAAAAAAAGAAGAGAAAAAGAAGCCACCATCGAAAACAACAACCCTAAAACCAAAATAGCATCACCGAAAAATAGCCCAAAAACAACCAAACCAGCAGCCGAAAAACATCCAAAATAGCAGCAAAAAAATTACCAAAACAATAGTAAAAAATAACCAAAACAGCAGCCAAAAACAACCAAAATAGCAGCCAATAAACAACCAAAACAGCAGTAAAAAAACAACCAAAATAGCAGCCAAAAACAACCAAAACAACAACCAAGAAACAACCAAACCAGCAGAAAAAAACAACCAAAATAGCAGTAAAAAACAACCAAACCAGCATCCAAAAACAACCAAAACAGCGAAACAAAAAACAACCAACGAACCAGAAAACAACCAAAATAGCGAACCAGAAAACAACAAAATAGTGAACCAAAAAACAGCAAAATAGCAACCAGAAGACAACAAAACAGCAAGGAGAAACAGCGAACCAATGATCCTTCCGGCGATGGCCTAACGCGCTTCCGAGAAAGCAACTTAAAAGGTAAGACCCGAGGGCACATTTACCACATTTATTTCTATAGTTCCGGCCGCTGCCTGCCTGGCTGGACGTGAAATACGTCCAGCCGGGTATGTGAAGTCCTACATCAAAGACAGTCAAATTTATTGTCATATTTTTTTTCTTTAGCATTTCGTTATTTATTTTTTTTATTTTTATTTTTTTTTACTTTTATGGTTATTTATTATTTCACCTTTATTTTGTTATTTATATTTTTGTCCATTTATCGTTATTTTATTATTTCATGTCTATTCTTTATGTCCGTTTACATTGCATTGATGATTATGTATGTTATTATCCCTTGTGGTATATCAGATGGAAACCCAAAAGTAAATTTCGTAGCCGAATCCGAATAGATGGTAATGCGGTTTGTACTTGGGATACAACTCCACGTGCCACTTGGGAAATACTCATATATGCGTGATTAACCCCTTTTTTTTGTTTGCCGTTTATTTATTGAAGCTTTTCATGCGTTTGATTATTTATTATGATTTTCGTTATCGCATCTCTTATTTCTTAATTTAATATGCTTTTGGAACTATGTTATTGTGATTATTATTATTATTTATGAGTGTGCAAATTTATGTTTATTTGAATTACCTTGCATGAACTGCATAAGACTTGACTATACCATTGTGTGAACCCGTCCATTATAATGGCATATGTAAGAGACCATTCCAAACCCAATGGTTTGAGGTCTTCCCTTGCGAGGGGTGAGTACGACATTAAATCTTTCCCAGTTCACACTGGGTGGCGACTCTTTTATTCTCCGGTTTAGTCCCACGCGGGCTACTCCGTACTCTCTACGGGCTGCGAGCCCAGCAATGTCGTGGTCACCGAGCATCATATGTTGGGGTTGGTGCTCAGAGCGCTGATGAGTGGTAATTCCATCACTTTTTCCCACTCATTTGACCTAATGTTTTGTATTGTTTCTCGAGTTTTATGAACGTTTTGATATGTTTTGTTGTTATTTTACAGATAAATAAAGTTTGGACAGCACTGGAGGCAATTTGGGACAAAACCGGACAAAAATGCGTCAACTGGAATAATTTCATCTATTGCGCCGAAGTTGCTAAAATGCGCCGGGGTCAACGGGTCAGAATCTGAAAAGTTGACTTTGCTAATGTGCGCCGTGCCACGTGTCAACATCACATAAGACTTGCTAACGTGCGCCAGATGCCACGTGTCACCCATCCAACGGTGCCGACAGTTGCCGACAGTGACGTCAGCATGACGTCATCAATGAGGTCATGAACAGTGCCACATCATCAGTATGACGTAAGCAATGACGTCAAGAACAGTGCCACGTCATCGGATAAGAATCTGAGCCGTCGAATCACGCGGTGACACGTGTCACTGTAGCGCGCGGCGCGACGCGCAGCGAGCGTCGCGACGCGCAACCGCCATCCGCGCCTATAAATTCAGCGCGAGGGTTCAGTTATTTGTGTACCATCCTCTCTCTTCAATCCCTTCTAAAGAGAGAGTTTCTCTCCCTAAACTTTTTAAGTTTTTATTTTTTTAGTTTTGTAAATAATTTTTAATTACTTTTTGTAATAATAGTAATTTAATTTTTACTTTGTACTTTCTTTTACAGTTTTTACTATTTACTATTTACTTTTTACAGTTTTTACTATTCACCATGATGAGGTAATTTCCTTATGTTCGGGTGAAAGGTAATTTCTTTTACTATTACTATTTAGATTAATCTCCCTTAAAAATAATATATTTACTATTTAAATTGGACTTAATCAGGATACCGCCAGATTGGTCGGTGGGTAATAAAACATATATTCCGCCTTTATGGCTGGTTATTTTGGTTCCGCCTTTATGGCTGGTTATTTTGGTTCCGCCTTTATGGCTGGTTATTTTGGTTCCGCCTTTATGGCTGGTAATAATCACAAGTATATATATTATTTTAATGGGAGATATCTAAATAAGTAGTAGTAGTAGTAGTAGAAATAATTCCTTTTTACCTTAACATTTTATTTTATTTTACTTTTCAGTATTTTTATTTTATGTCTTTTATTTTTATGTTTTTATTAGTCCTAGTTATGTGTTAGTTATCTAGGGGTTGTGATGACTTTTAATATCACTAGTTTATAAGGGATTATTTTATAGTTTGGGTAATTTATAAGTTTACTTATTAAGTCTTAAGCTTAATGCTTCTTATTGTCTGATCACCAATAAGATTGAAATGGTAAATCTAAAATGAACTAGACATAGGGATTTTAGGTTTCAGCCTTAGACTTAATAGCCCACAATCTTCCTTGAGGATAAATAACCCTTTAATAGATTTCCTTACAGGATAGGAATATACCTGTTGGGCGGGGGTAATCATAATTGGAACTTAGACTTAATGAATCCAGGTAATGTGGTTGACATAAGAATATGGTTCAATTGGGTTATACTGGGTATTTGTAGTTGACCATCGGAAGAGGCTTTTACATAATTTAGTGTTCCAGGTTAGTAAACTGATTTATTATACAAACATAAAATAATCATTCATCTTTTAAATGATATTAAAGGAAATCACAACCTTATATCTTTTTATCTGTTATTTTCCTTAGTATTTTCTTTTATCTTTTTATTTATTTAATTAGCAAATCTTCAATCAACCAAATCAATCAAGCAATCAATTCCATTCTCCATTTAATTAGATATTTGTAATTAAATAGATTCAATAATTAATAACAACAGTAGGAATTAAGTCCTCGTGGGATCGATATTTTTATACTACTTGAACGATACGTGCGCTTGCGTTATACGTGTGTGTTTACGCCGGTCAAGTTTTTGGCGCCGTTGCCGGGGACTTATATTTCTTGAGTTGTTAATTTTGAAGCTATTTAATTTACTTGTATTTAATTTTCTTTATTTTTATCTGTAATTTTTATTTCTTTCTTTTGATTTCAGGTGACTTACAAATGGAACATTACTGGGAGATTGAAAGATTACGTGCTTTACAAGAAGATACACCCCACATCTGGGAGCAACAGTCCGGTTTTCTGAGGCCTGTTGTCGAGCCCAATGATTATTACTGGATGCCAGAACCAAGCAATACTACATTTGCTCAACAGAACTCAATGTGGAGATGTGATATATGTAATGGTGACCACCTAAGCGATTATTGCGAATACAACTACCATCCAGGATGGCAGAACTATCAAGATCCTTCATGGTATGCCGAGCCATCACATTTCACAGAACCATATTTTCCATCTTATCCACCATCCATATGCGATCTTCATCAACAACCAGAACCATCAGAGGAAGATCAATTGATTCACATGTTCAAAGAACAGACAGCTCGATTTGATACACAAATTCAGAGTCAAACGGTGTCTATACAGAGAATGACAGATCAAATTAGACAATTAACAGATAACCTGAATCAAATATCTCACGGAGCAAATTCAAACAATACTGAAGAAGCCTTCGAATATCCTCAGATTCATCATGACATCATAACAGAGGATGAGGCTGAGCAGTATCAAGAATCAGAGGTAACAGTTCAGGAGACCGAACCGGCAAAGTCTCGATTTGATTTCTATTATTCAGATTCTGACGAGGAGGAAGCTGATCCATTTATACCAACTGCACCAACAAAGGAGGATCAAATTTTCAAGCCTCAAAATGAAGATCTTGGAGAATGCTTTGCACAAATGTTTGAAGAAGATCTACCTGAGCCAATTATTTCATCCAGATCAGAGGATGAAGACCTAAAATCTAACATTTCTTTTCATTCTCAGGTTGACAATTTTGAAACATGTATTTCACAGATGACAGATGAAGAGCTGAATGCAGAAATTTTCAAATACATCTGTGAAGAAAAGGTGGAGCAAAAAGTAGAGCAAATGGAAGAGCAACTGTCAGACCAAAATAAAGATCCAGAGCATTCAGGAAAAACATCGCTGTGTTGGGGAGTACAAATCAAAGATATCACCCAAAAGCTTGACAGAATGGAATTTCCATTTCAAGTTAAGCACCATACGAGACCTCCTGATTTTCTTTCTTTCTTTTCAGGAACCACTGGAGCAACAAAGATTAAAAAGGTGGCACGAGCACTAAATAAGACAAAATTCTTTTTGCCACTTTATCGTTGGAAGAGACCCTTCAAAAGCAACGCTCACGGGATTGTCCTTAATCGGACATCCAAAACGACATTGAAACCTCCTTAACAGATGAATTTCATTCACGTCTGGCTGAAGACGAAAAATTCAGCGCTAGCAGGGAGGCAACCCATGCAATATGTTGTGATTTGTTTTCATATTTTGTGTGAACTTTTTAATTTTGTGTGTTATTTTTGTAGGGAAAGGCACAAACGAAGCATTTTAAGACAGAAGGAATTGTGTTTGGCAATCAAATATAAGAAATAATTCATTAGCGATGGCTGAATAAAGAATGAAATCTTGAGACGCATCCTAATGGATTTATATACCAAATGAGTGGCGTATTGCATACACAATTTCCGTTACCTTAATTATTGCTTTGATTCGCTTTTCTGTTGTAATTATCTTTATTTTCGTAGACAGGATCCAGACTTTTTGACCTTTCACGATTTCTTTTGTTGTTTAGCTAACAAACGTCCTCTGGAAGATACTTCTGCTATTATTACTCACCCTTTTCAGGTACTATAAATTCAGCCCGTCATTGCACTTTTGAAGGTATCCTAATTTGAGAAAGAAATACATAGAAAAATGGAAGCCACTTCAAGAAGACGAGTTGAAAACATCTGTGTGTTTTGCGGTAGTACTGTTGGTATTTAACCACAATACATAGAAGCAGCACGGGAATTGGGTCGAGTTTTAGCCGCAAGGAATATGCACTTAATATATGGCGGAGGAAATCTCGGACTTATGGGAATTGTTTCAAAGGCCGTACAGGAGGGAGGCAGTCACGTTTTGGGAATCGTCCCAAAACCCTTGGCAGAGGCAAAACTTATTGGATCATCGAACGGAGAGGAACTGATCGTATCAGGTATGTCTGAACGTTTGGTAGAAATGATTAACCGTGCTGATGCTTTTATTGCTTTGCCAGGTGGCTTGGGTACATTGGAGGAAATTTTTATTGTACTATCTTGGGCGAACCTGAACATACATCAGAAACCGCTTGGACTACTCAACGTTGATGGATTTTATGATTTTCTTTGTGTGTTTCTTGATGATGCTCGGAGAAATGGGTTCGTGTCAAAACCTATGAAAGAACTCCTCTTCACTGCCAGACTTGCTCCGGATCTAATAGACCAACTCATAGCCAATGAACCACAAGTTGACCCTATCCTATCAAAGATAAATTGGTCTGAGGACGATCGTGGTAAGAGGCGTCGAATTAATCTGGATCTTAACCTTAATTTCCTGTAGATTTCAGCTAACCAGGTATTATCGTCTAAACTCTTCTTCTACTGTTTAAGACATTGGGGACAATGTCTCATTTAGGTTTGGGGGAGGGAATTAGTTGATTAATATCTTGTTTTTAGTAGTATGTTATTTTTATTTTTAGTTCAAAATTTTTCGAAAAATACAAAAAAATTGAAAAATTTTCAAAAATTACAAAAATATTTTGCATTTTTTGTTTTTTATTTTGACTAAAAAGGTGGAATTGGTAAGAGATAGCCGAGTAAGGAATTTCCACTCCTGAGACGTATCTCAAGCCCATTTTCGAAATAAAGTTAATTTTTGTTTATTTCCTTTTGAATTATTTAATTGTGAATTCTCCATAAATCTGACTAAAATGGATCTTCATATGTTCAGTTGACAGGTATTATGAACTTACATGGAAACATACAGTCATGAGCTAAAATTGAAAGTTTGTAATATTCAGTGCTATAGTTTAATTGGAGGAAGCATCTCTAAATAGTGATGGAGTAAAAAAAAAAAAAAAATCGTCCGAGATCCGAGTTATTAAGTCTGTAAGGGTGTTTTAACACCTAGTGCCCTAAAACCAACTGGTTTGGGAGTCACTGGCCCAAAGCTCGTTACATGGATCGAAGATGCTGCAAAAATATATATATCTGAAGTCTGAGTAATTAAGTTCGTAGGGGTGTCTTAACACCTGGTGCCCTAAAGCCAAGTGGTTTGGGAGCCACCGACCCAAAGCTCGCTACATAGACGGATGGTATTGTATATAAATAAAAAATAAAATAGAGAAAAAATCAAAGAAAAAATCAGAAAAATCAGAAAAATCAGAAAAATTATTCCATTGCTACAAAAAGGTGTGAAATCTGATAAAACTTTAGGACAAAAATATTATTCTCTTATCAACTGCACTTATGACTGTTGTGGGCAAAAATGAGTTGATTTATATTCTGTTGGCTGTGTATATGAAGAATGGTAAAAATAATCGGAGAATTTACTTATTCGGTAATTTAGAAAGAAACAACACAACTAGTAACTTGGAGTAGAATTTTCACCTGATTAGTCACTGACTTTCTTTATACTCTTTTCGCTTGTCTGTTTGCTTTTGTGTGCATTAGTTTTACTACATTTTTACTTTTGTAAAATGTTTGTGGGTATCATTGCTGTAAGCCCTCACGAGACTACACTCGTCCACTAGGGACACCTAGGGGTTTAAAGGCTTCTTGCATACGCTAAATGCAATCGTGATCCCTACGAAAGTGGCTTAGTTAAATTTTATTTTCATGTTATTCTATTTTCTGTTTTGCTCGAGGACTAGCAAAATGTTAGGTTTGGGGGTGTGATGAGTGGTAATTCCATCACTTTTTCCCACTCATTTGACCTAATGTTTTGTATTGTTTCTCGAGTTTTATGAACGTTTTGATATGTTTTGTTGTTATTTTACAGATAAATAAAGTTTGGACAGCACTGGAGGCAATTGGGACAAAACCGGACAAAAATGCGTCAACTGGAATAATTTCATCTACTGCGAGTCGAGACGCTGGAGCCTTGCGCGTCGCGACGCCCAGCCTGCGCCGAAGTTGCTAAAATGCGCCGGGGTCAACGGGTCAGAATCTGAAAAGTTGACTTTGCTAATGTGCGCCGTGCCACGTGTCAACATCACAGAAGACTTGCTAACGTGCGCCGGATGCCACGTGTCACCCATCCAATGGTGCCGACAGTTGCCGACAGTGACGTCAGCATGACGTCATCAATGACGTCATGAACAGTGCCACATCATCAGTATGACGTAAGCAATGACGTCAAGAACAGTGCCACGTCATCGGATAAGAATCTGAGCCGTCGAATCACGCGGTGACACGTGTCACTGTAGCGCGCGGCGCGACGCACAGCGAGCGTCGCGACGCGCAACCGCCATCCGCGCCTATAAATTCAGCGCGAGGGTTCAGTTATTTGTGTACCATCCTCTCTCTTCAATCCCTTCTAAAGAGAGAGTTTCTCTCTCTAAACTCTTTAAGTTTTTATTTTTTTAGCTTTGTAAATAATTTTTAATTACTTTTTGTAATAATAGTAATTTAATTTTTACTTTTTACTTTCTTTTACAGTTTTTACTATTACTATTTACTTTTTACAGTTTTTACTATTCACCATGATGAGGTAATTCCTTATGTTCGGGTGAAAGGTAATTTCTTTTACTATTACTATTTAGATTAATCTCCCTTAAAAATAATATATTTACTATTTAAATTGGACTTAATCAGGATACCGCCAGATTGGTCGGTGGGTAATAAAACATATATTCCGCCTTTATGGCTGGTTATTTTGGTTCCGCCTTTATGGCTGGTTATTTTGGTTCCGCCTTTATGGCTGGTTATTTTGGTTCCGCTTTTATGGCTGGTAATAATCACAAGTATATATATTATTTTAATGGGAGATATCTAAATAAGTAGTAGTAGTAGTAGAAATAATTCCTTTTACCTTAACATTTTATTTTATTTTACTTTTCAGTATTTTTATTTTATGTCTTTTATTTTTATGTTTTTATTAGTCCTAGTTATGTGTTAGTTATCTAGGGGTTGTGATGACTTTTAATATCACTAGTTTATAAGGGATTATTTTATAGTTTGGGTAATTTATAAGTTTACTTATTAAGTCTTAAGCTTAATGCTTCTTATTGTCTGATCACCAATAAGATTGAAATGGTAAATCTAAAATGAACTAGACATAGGGATTTTAGGTTTCAGCCTTAGACTTAATAGCCCACGATCTTCCTTGAGGATAGATAACCCTTTAATAGATTTCCTTACAGGATAGGAATATACCTGTTGGGCGGGGGTAATCATAATTGGAACTTAGACTTAATGAATCCAGGTAATGTGGTTGACATAGGAATATGGTTCAATTGGGTTATACTGGGTATTTGTAGTTGACCATCGGAAGAGGCTTTTACATAATTTAGTGTTCCAGGTTAGTAAACTGATTTATTATACAAACATAAAATAATCACTTCATCTTTTAAATGATATTAAAGGAAATCACAACCTTATATCTTTTTATCTGTTATTTTCCTTAGTATTTTCTTTTATCTTTTTATTTATTTAATTAGCAAATCTTCAATCAACCAAATCAATCAAGCAATCAATTCCATTCTCCCTTTAATTAGATATTTGTAATTAAATAGATTCAATAATTAATAACAACAGTAGGAATTAAGTCCTCGTGGGATCGATATTTTTATACTACTTGAACGATACGTGCGCTTGCGTTATACGTGTGTGTTTACGCCGGTCAAACGCCAATTTCCGGTTGTATTTCTGTTAAATACTTCTGTAAAACATTATTATTATGAATAATATATGCAGTTTCTATAATATAATCTATTTTTCTATATGGTAAAGACGTAATGACCCTAGAATGATTAGTTATGATACAGTTGCAAAAAGCGTCGCAACGGACATTGAGTAGTATCATGACGTTGTCATTCTCAGACAGTTCCTGGTCAAGGTTTACACTACTTGGTCAGTATAGTAAACCCGTTGAGACCGGTACATGTCGTATACTGGAATATATGATTCCAATGGTTTCTCAATGAACCATAAGTCTTGGAGACTAGTATAGACGTGTAGGTGTTTATAGCGGATAAACACTGAACGACTCACCGAAGATTCTTAATGGATGCTACACCAGCGTCAATAAGAATCTTCTTGGGTTGAGTAGCACTTGTGATTCTTAGACCTGAGATGCCATTGTGGGCACATGAGACATCTTCTACACTTAGACGGCAGTCACGTCACCGATCTATTTAGATCAGACCTCCGCCTGTTCTTTGGGTGTAGATAGATCCTCAGGGTGTCCTATGTGTATCAAGATAGGACCCGTCAGTTCTGTGTACCAGAGCATAGGTAGTCCATATGATTAGCAATCAGATAAATCCATGGGCCCGTGGTAAAGTTTAGAAGCTAGTTCTAAACATTCTTTTGAGATTGCTAATAGAATAGTCGACTGGATAATCCCGATAGAGATTTGACGTTTACATCTATATCTCTGGGATTTATCCGGATACCTGTGACGGAGGAATTATACATTTGCCATGACCTCGACCTGTATGGTTCAGCGAGATTATCCGTGATCGTTATAATCTACGGGTGGATAGATTATGGACACGAAATTAGATTTCGTGACGGATATACCTGAATCTAGAGAGTCTCAATAATGAAACATACTCGTAGAGCACTAGAGCAACATTAATAAATAATATTGATTATTTATAAAATCGTTTAAAGGTTAAACGCAAGATACGTGCTAAAAGGACTAGATAGTCATTTGCCTAATTATTGTGTATTTATATTTAATACTTGATTAATTTAAATACACATTAATTAATAGTCAAAATGAGTTATTTGACTTATATCCTAAATGAATATATGTTTTTAATATTTAATGTAAATATTATGCATATATTTAATATATTTGTATTTGATTAATTAATTAATTATTTAATTGTTAAATGATTAAATTAATTAAAATATAAATATCTTACATTAGGATATTTAAAGTAAATGATGTTAGTTGCTTTTGTTGACTTAAATAAATCAAATAAAGTTGTATTAAGATATTTATGCAAGTTGATTACATAAGTTTGAAATGAAATTGAAATTAATTAACTTGTTTGGCTTGGTCATTTTCGGCCAAAGGCAAAATGGAACAAGTATATATTGATTTTCATTTCACTTTCATATTAACCTAATACACTTTTACAAAAGAGAGACACCATTGAAGAAACCAAGAAAGCTTGAGAAAGAAAGAAAACTTCAAAAGCTTGGAAATTTAGTACTTTTTCAAACTTGCTATTAGTAAGGAATATGTTCCTTAGGTTCTAGGCTTTAATATATGATATTCTTAGGATGTTTTATTCTTTTTCCTTGTGGTTTTTGATGATGGAAGTTTTGGAGAAGTGTGAAGCATGTGTAATGAAGGAAGTGTTGTGACTATTGTAGTTATAACTATTCTTTTAAGGTTTTTGAAACCATGTTGCTAATCTAGAGTTATTGACCCACTCTTAAATGACCTAGATTTGATCTTGAGTTGTTTCATTGTGTTGAGACTTGGATTGGATGGAAGAATGATGATTGAAGTAATTGATTTAATGTATTTGGTCTAATTTGTCCAATTTGTGGAAATTGAAAAATTAGGGTTCTTAACTAATTCCAAATTTGGGAATTTTCATATATGTTGTGTATTTGTGTGTTTTTATGATGCATATAAATTTTCATGATCATTGGATTACATCTTGATGTGTTTTGATGCATGAAATGACAAAATGCACAAACCCCCCCTTTGGAGTGCATTCGGCTTTGGAGTCAATTTTGGGTTTTTTGTTGCTTTTGGTGTTTTGATGTTTTGAACATGCTAAGTTCATCTTAGAAATGATTTAGAATCATTCAAAATTGATTGGATCAATTTCGGACTAAAATGGACAAAATACCATATAAGGGTAATTTGGTAATTTCACTTGAATATGATTCATTTGAAATTTTGTTTCATAATTTGAATATTGGGTAATTAAATAAATGTGTTTATTTATTTAATCCAAGAAAAAGTTTTGAAATCTGAAAATCGAATTTTCACCGCTTCCGCTGCGTTACCGGATTCACCCCCTAAAAACCCCTACATCATAGGCATAGCGGTAAACCCCGATTCGCTTCTACAGATCTCTGGGACTCATTCCCGAACTGTACTAAGTTGATGGCGAGGTGCTTCGACCCCTGGGTTTCATTCCCGAACCATATTGGGTGTGAGATGCTTTGATCTCTGGGATTCATTCCCGAACCGTCGAACTGATGGTGGTGAGGCACTTCGACCCCTGATTCGTCCTCATTTTTGAGGCTATTTGCTAGTCCTCATTCCCGAGGTTGCTCTCCATTCTCGGAGTTCCTCTCAATTCCCAGAGTTCTTTGTCCTCATTCCTGAGGTTGCTCTTCATTCTCGGAGTTCCTCTCAATTCCCGGAGTTCTTTATCCTCATTCTCGAGGTTTCTCTCCATTCTCGGAGTTTCTCTCCATTCCCGGGGTTTCTCTCCATTCTCGGAGTTCTTCATCCTCGTCGTTTTTTTTTCTTCAAAGCATGCGAACACAAAATAAAAATTGTGTGTATGTGACATGTGTGCATGTTTGCATGGATGCATTCCCTATTCCGATGGGGTTTCTCTGTCTTATTGGCTTTATGTCATCCTTGGTTAGGCCTTCCTTGCGCTAGAGGGTTTTCTTCACCTCTTTAGGAATCCTTTTGGCCTTTGGTGCCTCTTTGCTTATAAAAAGCTTTGGGCGCCCATTTGGCATGCTTACAGTTTCCTTCTGCCAATTCTCCTCTGGTGATTGCTCAATTCTCTTTGGTCCCATGGCAACTGCCCATCCCCAGACCTGGCTCAGCTTTCTGCTCAATTCTCTTTCGTCCTCATTCCCAAGGTTGTTCTCCATTCTTGGAATTGCTCGTCCTCATTCCCGAGGTTCATCTCAAATCTTGGAGTTCTTCTCCTAGATCTCCTGACCTTGGTCCAGCATCTAAGAAACAAAAGACGTGATTTGTTATTACTTGACTCTAATCTTTCCCGGTTAGCTGGGATTTAAGCAATCTATGAACATTTTGAACATTTGTTTCAATAAAGGCGTTTGCATTACTTCTTAGTACATATGTAGGAAATAATGAACTGCATTGCAAGAATAACTCTGTCGCTAACTGTTCCTCACAGATTTTACAATTAACCATTTTTCTTGCTCACTCATGCTCTATATTTTGCTTCGGCTGTCCTTTACAGATTTTAAACCCAATGAGCATTTCCTTTTTTTTTCTTTTATGCAAAGTATTGTTTTAGCATGTCCACGTTGATGGGCTCGGTGAACTCGTTCCCTTCCAAATCTGACAGTCTCACTACCCCATTCCTCATCACCTTCTTGACTAGGTAGGGCCATTCCCAATTGGGCCTGAACTTTCCCCTTAGTGGCTTCGACTGCTTCAGCACTAAATCACCTTCCCTGATTTTGGTGGGACGCACCTTCTTGTTGAACGCCCTGGCCATCCTTTTCTGGTATAGCTGTATGTGGTGCAAGGCCTTTATCATTTTCTCATCCAGTAATGCTAGTTGTTCAAACCTTTGCGAGGCCCATTCCTGCTCAGGCAATCCTGCCTCTGCTAGTACCCGCATTGACTGTATCTCTATTTCCACTGGTAACACTGCCTCCATCCCGTAAACCAAAGCATAAGGTTGTGGCTCTCGTTGCCGTTTCACTGAAGTTCTATACCCCACAGGGCATATGGCAGTTTGTCAGCCCAATCATTATAACTTTCCGTCATCTTAGCTAGTATTTTATTTATGGTTTTGTTGGTCGCCTCCACCGCCCCATTAGCTTGTGGCCTGTAAGGTTGATGATTTGTGATGCTTTATCCTGTACTTCTGCAACATCGCCTTTGTTTCTCCCTGAAATTGGACTTCTGATGAGTGGTATTTATATCACTATTTCCCACTCATTAACTTAATATTTTGAATAGTTTCTTGAGTTTTGTGACACGTTTTGATTGGTTTTATTGTTATCTTGCAGATATAAATAAAGTTTGGACAGCACTGGAGACAATTTGGGGCAAAAACCGGACACAAAAAAATGCATCGACAGGGAATTATTTTAGTCTTTTGCGCGTCGCGACGCTGGAACACTGCGCGCCGCGACGCCCAGCGTGAGCCGAATCTGCTAACATGCGCCTGGTCAACGGTCAAAAATTTGAGAAGTTTTGACATTGCTAAAATGCGTCGTGCCACGTGTCACCATCACAAACAATCTGCTAACGTGCGTCGTGCCACGTGTCATTCATCATATGCTGCCGACACTCAGACTTGACACGTGTTGCCTCGTCATCAGCCATGTCATCGCGGTCAACGAGTCAACTTCGCCATGTGTCAAGCCACGTCATCAGACACGTCACAAGGTCAACGAAGTCAACTTGCCACGTCAGCCTCAGCCAATCAGAGCTTGACACGTGTCGCACGTGTCGCAATCCTATTGTGCCGACAAGTCAACAGTCAGCCGCCTCGCCACGTCAGCGCCACGTCATCGCCACGTCAGCATGACGTCATCAATGACGTCATCACGATAATTGAGAATTAGCCGCCTTGACACGTGTCGCATACAGTACAGTCCAGCCGCCTTGCACGTGTTCGCTTCTCATTGTGCCACGTCGACGAATTTCAGCGTCGCGACGCTGATGTCCTTGGCGTCGCGACGCTGGAATAGTGAAAAATTTGCTATACATTCAGGCGCGAAATTTCAGAATTTTAGACCCTCTCTCTCTTTGATTTCTCTCTCTAGAATTTTTATTTTTAGTTTTTAATTTTTAGTTTGTAAATAATTTTAATTACTTTTTGTAATAATAGTAATTTAATTTTACTTTTTACTTTTACAGTTTTTACTATTCACCATGTTGAAGTAACTTTTTCAGCTAGGGTGAAAGGTAATTCTTCTATTGTTACTATTTAGATTAATCTCCCTTAAAAATAATATATTCACTATTTAAAATATTGACTTAATAAGGATAACGCTATATTGGTCGGTTGGTAATTTAATTTTAATGTTTTTAAACCTGACTAATCAAGGATACGCCAGACTGGTCGGTTGGTAAATTTATTTTTGGTTCCGCCTTAATGGCTGGTTGGACTTAATTTGACTTAATCAGGAACCGCCAGACTGGCGGTTGGAAATTATCACAAGTTTATATATTATTTTATGGGAGATATCTAAATTAGTAGTAGTAAAAGTAATTCCTTTTACCTTAGCATTTATTTATTTTATTTTACTTTCAGTATTTTTATTTTATGTATTTATTTTTATAGTCCTAGTTATGTGTTAGTTAATTAGGGGTTGTGATGACTTTTAATATCACGGTTTATAAGGGATATTTTATAGTTGGGTAATTTAAAAGTTTATTTATTAAGTCTTAACGCTTAATGCTTCTTGTTGTTGATCACCAATAAGATTGAAATGGTTAAATCTAAAATGAACTAGACATAGGGATTTTAGGTTTCAGCCTTAGACTTAATAGCCCACGATCTCCCTTGAGGAAGATAACCCTTTAATAGATTTCCTTACAGGATAGGAATATACCTGTCGGGCGGGGGGTTAGCCATAATTGGAACTTAAACTTAATGAATCCAGGTAATGTGGTTGACATAGGAATATGGTTCAATTGGGTTATAC
Source organism: Zanthoxylum bungeanum (assembly GCA_019454045.1). NCBI lineage: Eukaryota > Viridiplantae > Streptophyta > Magnoliopsida > Sapindales > Rutaceae > Zanthoxylum > Zanthoxylum bungeanum. The sequence continues at coordinate 85,531 of SKCR01026268.1, read as the reverse complement.
TGGGTATTTGTAATTGACCATCGGAAGAGGCTTTTACATAATTTAGTGTTCCAGTTAGTAAACTGATTTATTACACAAACATAAAATAATCGCTTCATCTTTAAAATGATATTAAAAGAAATCACAACCTAGATCTTTGTGTCTTTTGTTATTTTCCTTAGTATTTTCTTTTATCTTTTTATTTATTTATTTAGCAAATCTTCAATCAACCAAATCAATCAAGCAATCAATTCTATTCTCCCTTTAATTAGATATTTGTAAATAAATAGATTCAATAATTAATAACAACAGTAGGAATTAAGTCCTCGTGGGATCGATATTATTATACTACTTGAACGATACGTGCGCTTGCGTTATACGTGTGTGTTTACGCCGGTCAAGTTTTTGGCGCCGTTGCCGGGGACTTATATTTCTTGAGTTGTTAATTTTGAAGCTATCTAATTTACTTGTATCTAATTTTCTTTATTTTTATCTGTAATTTTATTTCTTTCTTCTGTTTTCAGGTGACTTACAAATGGAACATTACTGGGAGATTGAAAGATTACGTGCTGTACAAGAAGATACACCCCAAATCTGGGAACAACAGTCCAGTTTTCTGAGGCCTGTTGTCCAGCCCAATGATTATCACTGGATGCCAGAACCAAGCAACACTACATTTGCCCAACAGAACTCAATGTGGAGATGTGATATATGTAATGGTGACCACCCAAGCGATTATTGCGAATACAACTACCATCCAGGGTTGGAGAACTATCAAGATCCTTCATGGTATGATGAGCCAACACATTTCACAGAACCACATTTTTCATCTTATCCACCATCTTCCTTCGATCCTTATCAAGAACCAGAACCATCAGAGGAAGATCAATTAATTCACATGTTCAAAGAACAAGCAGCTCAATTTGATGCACAAGTCAAGAGTAACACAGAATCCATACAGAGAATGACAGATCAGATCAGACAATTCACAGAAAACCAGAACTATATACCTCAAGAACCAATTTCAGATGACACTGATAAAGCCTTCGAGTACCAATCATTTCAGAATGATATTTCAACAGATGAGGAGGCTGAGCAGTATCAAGAATCAGATGTATTAGTTCAGGAACTTGAACCGGCAAAGTCTCGATTTGACTTTTATTTTTCAGACTCTGACGGTGATGAAGCTGAAACATTTGTACCAACTGCATCAAAAATTGAGGATAGAATTCTGAATCCTCAAAATGAAGATCTTGGAGATTCCATTGCACAAATGTTTGAAGAAGATCAACTTGAGCCAATCAATTCACCCGAATCAGATGATGAAGACCTAATGTCTGACTCATCTTTTCATCCTCAGGTGGAACAAGAAGCAGAGCAAATGGAGGAGCAAATGTCTGAACTTAATAAAGATCCAGAGCATTCAGGAGAAACATCACTGTTTTGGGGAGTACAAATCAAAGATATCAACCAGAAGCTTGACAGAATGGAACTCCCATTCCAAGTCAAGCATCATACGAGACCTCCTAATTTTCTTTCTTTCTTTTCAGGAACCACTGGAGCAACAAAAGTCAAAAAGGTGGTACGAACACTGAATGAGACAAAATATGTTTTGCCACTTTACCGTTGGAAGAGACCTTTCAAAAGCAACGCTCACGGGATTGTCTTTAATCGGACATCCAAAACGACATTGAAACCTCCTTAACATATGGATTTCAGTCACGTCTGGCTGAAGACGAAAAATTTAGCGCTAGCAGGGAGGCAACCATGCAATTTTATTGTAATTTAATTGTGTGAACTTTTTAATTTGTGTGTTAGTTTTGCAGGAAAAATAAAAACGGAATTTTTAGGACAAAGCAAGCCAGTGCAAGCGGATTTTCAAAATAAAAATTTGACAAAATCACGAAGATACAAAGTTGATCCAGGAGACGGCCGAGTAAAAAGACACTTCTTAAGAGGCGTCCCTATGGATTTATCTGTCGCAAGACATGGTTTTGCCAAAAAAAAAAAAAAAAAAAAAAAAAAAAAAAAAAAAAAAAAAAAAAAAGGACCGAGCGCATGACGCATGACCATTTCAGCGTCGCGACACTGGTTTGATTACAAGCCTAAAACCAGCAGCCACCACGCACAGATCACTCCTCCTTCTTCACAGATCTCACCATTTTCTCTCAACCCAGCAGTCAAAATCCAACTACAACCGAATCATCACCACCAACCACCATAGCCTCAAAACCAAGACTCACCATAGCCTCACCACCGAGCAAAACCCCGTCCTCAACAGAGACCAGAAACCAAACCGAGAGCCACCACCCACCACGCACGATCCAGCCAACTGAGACACCACCAAATCGAGAGCATTTGACCGAGATCTATCAAACCCATCATCATCTTCCTCTTCGAAATCAATCACCATCACCGAAACCGCAAAAGCCGAGACCTCCACAGCAACCCAATCGCCGAACGCATCAACAACCACCGCGAGCCACCCTTGCCGTGACCGAGCCCTTCCTTCGCCGAGTCAAAAACCGAACCAGATCTGCCGCAAACCTCACCCTTGCCGAGCCGTGAACCACCAAACCGAGACCAGACCAACACCGCCGAGATCCACCAGCCACGCCACTGCCAAAACCGACCAAAGATGAGATACCCACCACCGTGAAATCACCGAGACAGCATCTGACCCACGATCAAAACCATCCATGATCAGATCTGATTTTTGTGGATAATTTGTGTGGTTAATTTTGATAAAAATTGGATGTTACAGGTTTTGAAATTTTGGCAGTAAAGGGGATAATCGAAAAAAAAAAAAAAAAATAATTTAAATGAGTTTGTGGTTGATTTTGTTAAAATTGGAGGATTGTGAATTTGAAAGTTTAGCGGTGAATAACTGGCTGAATTCTGAGTTTAGAAATTGCCAGATCGATGGAATTTTGTAGATTGGGGGCGAAGTTTGACATTGTGGTGATTTTTGAAGTGTTAGTTTTAGGATGAATTTGGGGAAATTTTGAGTTTTTAGAGGAGACTCTGTCGAAATTTCCACTAAAAAAATGGTCAATTATCGATCGTGGTAAAAAAAAAAAAACGTAAATTGAACATAAATTTTTCCTATCGGTAATTTTTCCTGTAAAATTTCAGCTGACCTGGTATTATCTTCTAAACTTTTTGTGTATACATAGTGTGAACTTTTTAATTTTGTGTGTTATTTTTGTAGGGAAAGGCACAAACGAAGCATTTTAAGACAGAAGGAATTGTGTTTAGGCAATCAAAGATGAGAAACAATTCATTAGCAATGGCTGAATAAGGAATGAAATCTTGAGACGCATTCTAATGAATTTATACCAAGCGAGTGGCGTATTGCATACACAATTCCGTTACCTTAATTATTGCTTTGATTCGCTTTTCTGTTGTAATTATCTTTATTTTCGTAGATAGGATCCAGACTTTTTACCTTTCACGATTTGTTTTGTTGTTTAGCTAACAAACGTCCTCTGGAAGATACTAGTACTATTATTACTCACCCTTTTTCAGGTATTATAAATTCAGCTCGTCATTGCACTTTTGAAGGCATCCTAATTTGATAAAGAAAAACATAAAAAAAATGGAAGCCTCTTCAAGAAGACGAGTTGAAAACATCTGTGTGTTTTGCGGTAGTACTGTTGGTACTAAACCACAATACATAGAAGCGGCACAGGAATTGGGTCGAGTATTAGCTGCAAGGAATATGCATTTAATATATGGCGGAGGAAATCTTGGATTAATGGGGATCGTTTCAAAGGCCGTACAGGAAGGAGGCAGTCATGTTTTGGGAATCGTCCCAAAACCCTTGGCAGAGGCAAATCTTATTGGATCATCAAACGGAGAGGAACTGATCGTATCAGGTATGTCTGAACGTTTGGTAGAAATGATTAACCGTGCTGATGCTTTTATTGCTTTGCCAGGTGGATTGGGTACATTGGAGGAAATATTTATTGTTCTATCTTGGGCGAACCTGAACATACACCAGAAACCAATTGGTTTGCTCAACGTTGATGGATTTTATGATTTTCTTTGTGTGTTTCTTGATGATGCACGGAGAAATGGGTTCGTATCAAAACCTATGAAGGAACTCCTCTTCACTGCCAGACTTGCTCCAGATCTAATAGACCAACTCATAGCCTATGAACCACAAGTTGACCCTATCATATCAAAGATAAATTGGTCTGAGGACGATCGTGGTAAGAGGCGTCGAATTAATCTGGATCTTAACCTTTAATTTCTTGTAGATTTCAGCTAACCAGGTACAACCTTCTAACTCTCATTTTACTGTTTAAGACATTGGGGACAATGTCTCATTTAGGTTTGGGGGAGGGATTTAGTTGATTAGTACCTTGTTTTTAGTTTGTATGTTGTTTTTATTTTTAGTCCAAAATTTTTCGAAAAATACAAAAAAATTGAAAATTTTCAAAAATTACAAAAATATTTTGCATTTTTGTGTTCTTATTTTGACTAAAAAGGTGGAATTGGTAAGAGATAGCCGAGTAAGGAATTTCCGCTCCTGATACGTATCTCAAACCATTTATTTCAAAACTAGTTAATTTTTGTTTATTTCCTTTTAAATTATTTAATTTGTGAATTCTCCATAAATCTGACTAAAATGAATCTTCATATGTTCAGTTGACAGGTATTATGAACTTACATGGAACATACAGTCATGAGCTAAAATTGAAAAGTTTGTAATATTCCGTGCTATAGTTTAATTGGAGGAAGCATCTCTAAATAGTGATGGAGTAAAAAAAAAAAAAAAAAAAAAAAAAAAAAAAAACGTCCGAGATCCGAGTTATTAAGTCTGTAAGGGTGTTTTAACACCTAGTGCCCTAAAACCAACTGGTTTGGGAGTCATTGGCCCAAAGCTCGTTACATGGATCGAAGATGCTGCAAATATATATATATATATATATATATATATATATATATCTGAAGTCTGAGTAATTAAGTTCGTAGGGGTGTCTTAACACCTGGTGCCCTAAAGCCAACTGGTTTGGGAGCCACCGACCCAAAGCTCGCTACATAGACGGAAGGTATTGTATATAAATAAAAAATAGAGAAAAATCAAAAGAAAAAATCAGAAAAATCAGAAAATTATTCCATTGCTACAAAAAGGTGTGAAATCTGATAGAATTTTAGGACAAAAATATTACTCTCTTATCAACTACACTTATGACTGTTGTGGGCAAAAATGAGTTGATTAATATTTTGTTGGCTGTGTATATGGAGAATGGTAAAAATAAACGGAGAATTTACTTATTCGGTAATTTAGAAAGAAACAAAACAACTAGTAACTTGGAGTAGAATTTTCACCTGATTAGTCACTAATTTATTTATTCTCTTTTCGCTTGTCTTTTTGCTTTTGTGTGCATTAGTTTTAACTAACTTTTTACTTTTGTAAAATGTTTGTGGGTATCATTGCTGTAAACCCTCACGAGACTACACTCGTCCACTAGGGACACCTAGGGGTTTAAAGGCTTGTTGCATATGCTAAATGCAACCGTGATCCCTACGAAAATGGCTTAGTTAAATTTTGTTATGTTATTTTGTATTTTGCTCGAGGACTAGCAAAATGTTAGGTTTGGGGGTGTGATGAGTGGTATTTATATCACTATTTCCCACTCATTTAACTTAATATTTTGAATAGTTTCTTGAGTTTTGTGAACGTTTTGATGTGTTTTATTGTTATCTTGCAGATAAATAAAGTTTGGACAACACTGGAGACAATTTGGGGCAAAACCGGACAAAAATGCGTCGACATGGATATTTTAGTCTTTTGCGCGTCGCGACGCTGGAACACTGCGCGCCGCGACGCCCAGCGTGAGCCGAATCTGCTAACATGCGCCTGGTCAACGGTCAAAAATTTGAGAAGTTTTGACATTGCTAAAATGCGCCGTGCCACGTGTCACCATCACAAACAATCTGCTAACGTGCGCCGTGCCACGTGTCATCATCATATGCTGCCGACACTCAGACTTGACACGTGTCGCCTCGTCATCAGCCATGTCAGCGGTCAACGAGTCAACTTCGCCATGTGTCAAGCCACGTCATCAGACACGTCACAAGGTCAACGAAGTCAACTTGCCACGTCAGCCTCAGCCAATCAGAGCTTGACACGTGTCGCCACGTGTCGCAATCCTATTGTGCCGACAAGTCAACAGTCAGCCGCCTCGCCACGTCAGCGCCACGTCATCGCCACGTCAGCATGACGTCATCAATGACGTCATCATGATAATTGAGAATTAGCCGCCTTGACACGTGTCGCATGTACAGTCAGCCGCCTTGCCACGTGTTCTCTTCTCATTGTGCCACGTCGACGAATTCAGCGTCGCGACGCTGATGTCCTTGGCGTCGCGACGCTGGAATAGTGAAAAATTTGCCTATAAATTCAGCGCGAAATTTCAGAATTTTAGACACATCTCTCTCTCTTGATTTCTCTCTCTAGAATTTTTATTTTTTAGTTTTTAATTTTTAGTTTGTAAATAATTTTAATTACTTTTTGTAATAATAGTAATTTAATTTTTACTTTTTACATTTTACAGTTTTTACTATTCACCATGTTGAAGTAACTTTTTCAGCTAGGGTGAAAGGTAATTCTTTTATTGTTACTATTTAGATTAATCTCCCTTAAAAATAATATATTCACTATTTAAAATATTGACTTAATAAGGAATACCGCTATATTGGTCGGTTGGTAATTTAATTTTAATCTGTTTTAAACCTGACTAATCAAGGATACCGCCAGACTGGTCGGTTGGTAAATTTATTTTTGGTTCCGCCTTAATGGCTGGTTGGACTTAATTTGACTTAATCAGGATACCGCCAGACTGGTCGGTTGGTAAATTTATCACAAGTTTATATATTATTTTATGGGAGATATCTAAATTAGTAGTAGTAAAAGTAATTCCTTTTACCTTAGCTTTTATTTTATTTTATTTATTTTACTTTTCAGTATTTTTATTTTATGTATTTTATTTTTATAGTCCTAGTTATGTGTTAGTTAATTAGGGGTTGTGATGACTTTTAATATCACCGGTTTATAAGGGATTATTTTATAGTTGGGTAATTTAAAAGTTTATTTATTAAGTCTTAAGCTTAATGCTTCTTGTTGTCTGATCACCAATAAGATTGAAATGGTAAATCTAAAATGAACTAGACATAGGGATTTTAGGTTTCAGCCTTAGACTTAATAGCCCACGATCTCCCTTGAGGATAGATAACCCTTTAATAGATTTCCTTACAGGATAGGAATATACCTGTCGGGCGGGGGTAGCCATAATTGGAACTTAAACTTAATGAATCCAGGTAATGTGGTTGACATAGGAATATGGTTCAATTGGGTTATACTGGGTATTTGTATTGACCATCGGAAGAGGCTTTTACATAATTTAGTGTTCCAGGTTAGTAAACTGATTTATTACACAAACATAAAATAATCGCTTCATCTTAAAATGATATTAAAAGAAATCACAACCCTAGATCTTTGTGTCTTTTGTTATTTTCCTTAGTATTTTCTTTTATCTTTTTATTTATTTATTTAGCAAATCTTCAATCAACCAAATCAATCAAGCAATCAATTCTATTCTCCCTTTAATTAGATATTTGTAAATAAATAGATTCAATAATTAATAACAACAGTAGGAATTAAGTCCTCGTGGGATCGATATTATTATACTACTTGAACGATACGTGCGCTTGCGTTATACGTGTGTGTTTACGCCGGTCAACTTCATTGTCCATCATTATGTGATGTCGCATTCAATATCGACATACTATGTTACGGGCTATGAACTTGGCCATCTGCTTCGCCATAATATTACGTAATGACTCGGCTTCCACCCATATCGAAAAATAGTCTACCGCCACTACTATGAAGCGGTGTCCATTTGATGCATGTGGCCTGATTTCTCCAATCATGTCAATACCCCACGCTGAGAAAGGCCATGGTTCTGACAGTCTGTGTAATTTCATAGGCGGTAAATGGTTCAAGTTGTCGTGTGCCTGGAAATCGTGACAGGACTTCACCAGCTTTGCACAGTCAGCCTCTATGGTCGACCAGTAAAATCCATGTCTCACTATCTTGCAAGACAAATTCAATCCATTCATGTGCGGTCCACATACTCCAGTGTGCACCTCTTCCATCACCTTCTGAGCCTATTCTTTTCTTAAACATTTCAGTTGGACGCCGTTGGCTTGTCTCTTGTATAGCTCTCCCCTCAAACTTAGATATTGGGAAGCCAATTTCTGAATAGATATTCTATCTTTCTTACCGGCTCCTTATGGGAATTCTCCACATTCTATAATACTGCATAATGTCATAGTACCACGGTTTCCCATCGTCGACTTCTATTTCCAAGGTTCTCTCTATCTCATAACTGTGTGTGTTAGCTGTTGTCAGCACAAGAGGTCTTATTACCAATTTTTCCGGGTTTTCCCGAGTTACAGCTATGGTGGCTAGTGTGTCCGCCATTTAGTTATCTTTTCGTGGCAAGTGTTGGAATTTACCGTCGGGGATAGCCTGTGCCAATTTCCTGAGATGGAGTAGGTAGGGTCTCAACCGGCCTTCCTTCAATTCCCATTCCCCTCGCATATGTCGAACTACCAACATCGAGTCTCCATAAACTTCTACGTCCCTAGCTCCTAGGGCTATTAGTGTTTTCAGTCCAAAGACACATGCTTCATATTCAGCCATGTTGTTGGTTACTCGGAACGTCAACCTTTTGGCCGTAGGTAGGGTTTCTCATTTTGGGGTTACTATCACAATTCCTATTCCAGCTCCTTTGTAATTCACCGCACCGTTAAAATACGTTTTCCACCCCTGGGCCGTTATGGCTTGAACCTCTTCGTCTGGGAATTCGAACTTATACTGATCTCCTTCTATGGGTTATAATGCCAGGAATTCCGCTACGGTACTCCCTTTGATTACCTTAGAGGTGAGGTATTTTATATCAAACTCCGTCAGCAGCACCAACCATCTGCCCAACTTCCCCAGTAGTGAGAGTGCTGACTGCAAATACTTTAGTGGGTTCTCTTTTGCTACCACTTGTATCTTATATGATTTGAAGTAATGACGTAACTTTCGGGAAGCCCATATCACCACCAAATAGATCTTTTCCACCTCTTGATAGCGGGCTTCATACGGAAGCATCTTCTTACTGAGGTAGTAGACTGTATATTCCACCCCTGTCTCATCTGCCTGTACCATCATCGCTCCCAGTGCTTCGGGTTCTATGGCCAAATACAACACCAAAGGTTTGCCCAGCCTTTGAGGTTTCAAGACGGGCGGTTTAACCAAGTATTCATTGATTTTGTCAAAAGCTTATTGACATTGCCTAGTCCACTCCACATGCTGGCCATTCCTTAATAGCTTGAAGATGGGCTCACATACTAATGTTAGCTTGGCAATGAATCGACTGATATACTGGATTTTCCCGAGAAAAGCTCTAACTTCCTTTTATGTCTTCGGTGCGGGCATCTCGACAATTACTTTGATCTTTTCAGGGTCCACTTCTATCCCCCCATTCCTACCGTATGCCCTAACAACTTTCTGGATGTTACCCCAAACACATATTTCTTGGGGTTGAGTTGGAGGTTGTACTTATCGAATCTTTGAAGGAATTTCTCCAGAGCTCCTATATGTCCGGCCCTCGTCTCTGATTTAACCATCATGTCATCCACGTATACCTCAATCTCCTTATGAATCAAGTCATGGAATAATGTAGTGGCCATTCGTTAAAAATTGGCTCCCGCATTCTTAAGTCCAAACGGCATTACCTTGTAGGGGTGAGCAACGGTTCCGGGTCTACCCGGAACCGGTTGGAATCAGACCGATTTTCCGGGTTTGGAACCGGAACCAGTTATAATCGGGTAGGTTCCGGTTCCAAAAATGAAGGAACCGACTTTATTCGGGTAGGTTCCGGTTCCAAAATGATCAGAACCGGAACCGGACCATGGAACCAGTTTTAATAACGTACAGGATAATTTCTGTTGAAATTTAGAACATAAATTAGGTCGAAAACTGTATTTCTGAGAATGAATATAGCCTTAACAATGTGAAATTTATAGATGTTTAAAATATTTTTAGTACTTTTTGTTATTACTGGCTATTTCCAATTGGCCAATACTTTTACTGGATTATAACATTTTTTATTTACTTGTTCTGATTACATTCAAATGAGTGTTAAACTGGGACTACTGATGGCCTCCGTAACCTTGTTAGCCCGGAGCTCGGAGGATATAAATATCATAGGAATAATGATTTGATTAATGATTTAAAGAGAAGTAAAATTAATGTATATTCTCAACCTAGAGCTTGCTGGATATAAAATATAAATATCATAGGAATAATGATTTGATTAATGATTTAAGGAGGACCAACGCTCGGACTCTAGAAACTGATGAAGGAGCTGACGGAAGATGTAGAAAGATTAAATGAAACGATATCATTCTTCCCATTGATTGTCCATTTATTTTTTAATTTACTTTGATTAAACTTTAAACATAGCATACCCAATGTTTCACAACTAGGCAACTCAATGCACTGATAACTTACCTAATTGTAAATGAAAACAAAAAGGGTAATGAGGCTGACGAGCATTAAAAGTCTAAAACTTCATTTTCTTCGTTCTTGAGCTTCCGCACTCCGATTTGGTCCCCGTTTTTTCCTACGGACTCGTATTGGAATGTAGTTTTTATTAAAATATTTTAAAATAGGGTAATTCGGAACCGGACCAGAACCGGATTGGAACCGAATAATAGGGTACCCTATTTAATTGGGTAGGTTCCGGTTCCACTTAGTGTGGAACCAAATTTTTCTGGGTAGGTTCCGGTTCCATGCGGAACCAGAACCAAAACCGGTTTTGCTCACCCCTATCACCTTGTAACAATATGTACCCCATTCAGTGACGAAGGCAGTCTTATGCTTGTCTTCTTCAGCCATGAAGACCTGGTTATATCCTGAGAATCCATCCGCGAATGAGTTCTTAGCAGATAAAGACGCGCTATCAACCAACACGTCTATATGAGGTAGGGGGAAATCATTCTTTGGGCAAGCTTTGTTGAGGTCCCTATAATCCACACACATTATGACCTTTCCATTCTTCTTCGGTACCGGCACAATGTTGGCTAACCACTCAAGGTACTTCACCACCTCTAAGAACCCCATATCTATCTGCTTCTTGACTTATTCCCTAACCTTTTCGGCCCATTCTGGCCTCATTCTTCGGAGCTTTTGTTTTACCGGTCTCATTTTCAGATAAGTTGGTATCATGTGCTGGGCAATACCCCTGTCTACACCCGGCATGTCATCATAGGACCAGGCGAATACTTTTACATATTATATTAATATTCTTTCTAATTCTTTCCGCTCATCAGAGGTAACCTCACTTGCAATTAAAATTCCTTGGGGTTTTCACATGTACCAAGATTAAATACATTTGTCTTAGTTGAATCAATATCAAATATGCTCATGTCATGCATATTATGATGCAGACTAACAAGAAAAGACTCGAACAAGTAAGTAAAATCAATGTCATTATTATTACTAAATGCAGAATTATAATCAAATAAGTACGGAAAATAAACATCTTCGTAATTTGCAGTCTTGTCTTCTTCCGTCTTCTTGCTTTATTCGAGCATCAGATTCTACAACTGCAGTAGCTCTTCTTCCCATTTATCTTTCTATTTTGCAACTTCCTCTGCCTGTGGTTCTTTGCCCATCATATCCTTTAAGATTTCGAATCCTGGTACTATGATCCCATTGACTTCTACGGGTTCAGGCTCTCATTGATATCTTGTGGCTTTCACAAAGTATTCCATCAGCTTCATCCCTTTTTTCTTGGTCTTCGGCTAATTCCCATCGGATTCATACCCTAATCATCTCTTAGTGGTCTGTCCCTTGAAATCTGGCAGTGCTCATATTCCCTGGCCTCTAGCACTCAAACCTGTGCCCGACTCATATTTTATTCTTTATATGATTCTAGCCACTTTAGGGTCCACCCATTCTTTGAAGTTTGCCGCCACTTGGAACCTTATGAAAGGCTGTATGTCTAAAACAGCCACAACATTGTCTACTTCAGCCCTGATGGTGACGACTTCCCCTCCATGCGAGAACTTAATAACCTGGTGCAAAGTGGATGGCACGCCCCTGATGGGGTTTTAAGGGGGAATATCGGTAACGCAGCGGAAACACGGAAAATCAAAATTTTCCGATTTCAAAATTTTTCTTGGATCAATTAAATAAACTTATTTATTTAATTATCCAATTATCAAATTCTGAAAAGTTACACAATAGATCAAATTTCTTGGTAATTACCGAATTACCTAAAAACTTTGTAAATTGATTATTTTAGCCCAAAAATTATCAAATATAATTTTGGATGATTCTAAATCATTTCTAAAATGTTTTTCAACACATCTAATGCATCAAAATAAGATTTCACACAAATCCCCAATTTTAGAGTAATTGCCGTGAGCACCCCAAATTTTCAAGTAATTGTATTTTGGTCCCTTTTGTTCAAAACATGCCAAGATCAAATCCAATCAACCCAAAAATTTACATGCATCATATTCATACCATAATACATCACATATATGAAAATCCCCAAATTTGGAGTGGGTTATGAACCCTAATTTTTCAATTTCATCAAATTGTCCAATTTCACCAAATTTACAAAATCCAACACTTTAATCCATTCAATACTTCACCAATCAAGCCTCACCACTTTGAAATAACTCTAGAATAATTCTAGGTCACAGAGGAGTGGCTTACTAACTTTAGAATATCAACTTTGATTTTTAAAGAATCAGAAGTAAGCTTTAAAACAAGTTTAAGCTCACTTACATGCATCAATCTTTCATTCAAGTTCACATCCATATAAACACAAACTATAAGAGTAGAGATAACATCAAAGCATCACAAATTGAAGCTAAGTATGTTAGAAACATTTTTCATGTTGGAGGAATTGAAAGAAAACTTACAATGCTTAAGATTTCCAAGATTTTATTCTTTTCTCCAAACCTTTTCTCTCAACCACTTTTGTGTTCTATTTTTGTGTATATGAACTTGTTAAACCCTAAAAGATGAAACAAAACAATATATACTATCCCTAATTGGTCTTGGCAGAAAATGATAGTAAGAAAATATCAAGATATTTTCATTTGTTTCATTTAAGTTCAACTTATCAATTTTCATTTTTAAATCATTACACTTTAATGAATTATTCAACCAAGTCAATAATTGCAGCTAAAAAATATAACACTTATATTTAATTTAGGGTGTTGGCCTTTTTCCTTTTAAATAATTTAAACAAATATCTTAGGAAATAAAAACCATTTTGACAGCCTTTTTCCTTTACTTTAAAGTCAACAATATACACTTATAATCATTTCTTAACTTTATCATTTGGTGAGATATTTATATTTTAATTATATTAATCATTTAACAATTAAATAATTAAATAATTAATTAAATACAAATATCTCAAATATATGTATTATATTTACTTTAAATATCTCAAATACATATATTAATAATATATGTCAAATACCTTTATTTGACAATTTATTAATGTGTATTTAATAATATCATATATTAAATATAAATACACATTAATTAGGAAATGACGGTTCGGCCCGTTTGCATGCATTTTTCGTTAATGTTTAAATGATTTATAAATAATCACCATTATTCATAAAAGTTGCCTTAGTGCTCTACGAGTATATTTCATTAGTGAGACTCTCTAGATTCAGGTATATCCGTCAAAAAATCCAATTTCGTGCCCATAATTTACCCACCCGTAAATTATGACGACCACAGATAAACTAGTTGAATCATATAGGTCGAGGTCATTACATACGTATAATCCCTCCGTCATAGGTATCCGGATAATACCAGAGATATAGATGTAAACGTCAAATATCTATAGGTATTATCCCATCGACGTATCTATTACCAATCTCTAAATAACACTCGGAACTTACTTCCAAAGTATATTGTGGCCACATATTTAACAGACTGCTAATCACATATGGACTACCTATGCTCTGTACACAGAACTGGCGGATCATATCTTGACACACACAGGATATCCTGAGGATCGGTCCACACCCAATGAACATGCGGATGTCTGATCTAAATAGATCGGTGACGTGACTGCCATCTAAGTGTGGAGGATGTCTCATACATCCACAGTGGTGTCTCAAGTCGAATGACCACTATGCTACTCAACCCGAGAAGATTCTTATTAACGTTGGTGTACCATCCATTAAGAATCTTCGGTGAGTCGTTCAATGTTTATCCACTATAAATACCTACACGTCTATACGAGTCTCCCAAGACTCATGGTTCATTGGGATAAACCATCGGACCAAGTCTAGATATACGACATATACTGGTCTCAACGGATTTAACTAACCGACCCGTGTTAGTAAATCTTGACCAGGAACTATATTTGTTCATATACATTTAGCAGTGGCACTTCCCAATGTCAATTACAAACTAACTTTGTAACTGTGTACTGCATTATATATTATCGGGCCTTTGTCAAATATATACATATCACTAAACCATTTTTAGTTTCAATCTAATCGTAATCAGATCGAATACATATATAAAAACAAGAGGTGTAAGCATAAATAAGTAATATTATGGAAAAAGTAATTGATAGTATTCATGAATCAGACATAAATACGGTCCGGATTGGTGCTCTGAGCACCAACCCCAACAGCCACCAAGTCTATGAAACCATGGCCTCCCTAATAATAGAGCAAATGAAGCTGGGATATCAAGCACTGTGAACTCCACTTCATCTTCTATCGGGTCCACTTTGACTACCATGACGAAAGTACCTTCGACTCCCCGTTTTCTATCGTCATATGCTTTGATAGTCATATTGGAGGGGCTTAAATCTGTTGTCCGCATACCCAACCTTGACAGAATCTTCAAATGGCATACATTGATAGATGCGCCATCATCCACCATCACAGAAAATGTCTTTTTGCCTCTCACTTCCGCTTTTATGAATAGCGGCCTGTTGTGATTCCTTCCCTCCATCGGGAGTTCTTCTTCAAAGAATGTTATCATTTGCCTACCATCTTTCTGTACCGACCCTAAGAATATTTTCGGGTTTTCATCTTCAGGTACCATTATCTTGCTTAGAGCTTCTACTATGGCACACATGTGCTCTTGAGAGGCGCATAATAATTCCAATATGCTCACTTGTGCCTGTGTCTTCTTCAATTGACGCAACACAGTATCCCCTCTGTGTTATCTGTATTCTCTGTCACCTCTCGGCCTTCTGTTAGCACTTATTTGCCTTTCTCTGTTATATCACTGTAAAAATATCCACTGCGAGTCATCCCTTTTATCTCCTCTTCGTCACTGCTTGAGAAGTTTTCCCAGAAATCTCTCCCCTGCTCTGTTTCATCTTCACTGATGCTATCCCATATCCCCATGCAGAAAGCTTGGTGGTTGAGAGTTTGGAGGATAAAGCTTTCGGGCATGCCGAAGTTGATCATGTAGGTGGGTGGTGGAACAGAGTGGTAGTTGGATAATGGGTTTCTGTGTGTGTTGGGTTGTTCATTTTCTGGGTCAGATATCTTATTGGTGTCAATGAGGTTTTGGATCTCATGCCTAAGGCGGGTGCAATTGTCAGTTTCATGGCCTTTTTGCTGATGGAAGTGACAATATAGGTTTTGGTCGAGGTGGCGTGGCACAGGGTTTGGAAGTGGTTTAGGTTCTAAGGGTTTTAGGAGTCATTGTCTCTTCAGCTTTTCAAACACCTTTGACAAAGGTCTACCAAAATTGGAGAATCGTCTGTTTTTTATGGCGGTGACTTCAGCAGGAGCGAGCTTGGTCCATGAAGGCCCCCCAATGGTATTTCTATTATGGCCGTAAAAATTTATGTTCTCGTTTTCCTCTTCCTCGATATCCATGACAGCCTAAATGTCGAAAGTCGCTAATCATGGAGGTCATCTTTCTCAGCTTGTTATAAATGGAGGGCTTGGTGCCCTTAATGATCATATTAATCTGGTCCTTCTTTGAGGGCCGTATCTACATCTTCAAGAGTTGGCTTCTCCAGCGATCCACATAATGCTTGAAGGTCTCTTCTAGCTTCTATTTGGTGTTTTCTTGGTCACGGAGCGACAAGTCTATCTCCATGTCCGTGACATATTGGTTCAGGAAGGCCTCCGCTAAAGCCTTCCAGACATCACTGACCTTTCTCTCCAGGGCATGATACCATACTACGGGCGCCCCTTCTATTGACATCCCGAACATTTTCTGCACCTGGCGCTTCGACAAACCCACTGAACTTCACACTAAAACATATTATCGGAGATGGACCCTAGGATCTCTGTTTCCGTTGAGCTTGGCCATGTCAGACATCTTAAACTGGGGAGGCAGCTGTTATTCGAAAGTCATCACATCATAGTCTAATAGATCTTAATGTTTTCCCTTCATCTTGTGGGTAACTGACTCTACTTGCTCTCTGAGTTTCTGTAACTCTGTCTGAGGCTCGACTACCCTTCCCGTGGCTCAAAAATAGGGATTTCTTCGCTCACCCTATTTGGGGGCTCCTAACGCCTTCCATCCTCGTTGTTTTCTGTTCCCACTATGTGGGGTACTGTCATATTGGCCACAACTTGGTCAAATCTTGTAGTTTCTCGGTAATTTTGGTGATGTTGGTTGATGAGTGGTAATTATATCACTATTTCCCACTCATTTAACCTAATATTTTGTATAGTTTCTCGAGTTTTATGAACGTTTTGATGTGTTTTTATTTATTCTGTAGATAAAAATAATATTGGGACTTAATAGAATCAACTCGGGGCTAAAACGATGAAATCCGGAGGAAAAAAGGTCAAAAACGAAAATTTACTGTAAGCGTCACGAAGTGCAGTCCTAAATTCCAATTTTGTGCAAGTTTGGTATTTTAGCCATAACATTTTCATCCGATATCCGATTGAGCTGATTCAAGTTGCAAATTAAAGAAGACTCAAATATCTACAACTTTAAAATTTTAAATATTTTCAAATTCCAAAGTTTTCAAGACTGAAATTAACGAATAATCCAATGTATTTTGTGTAATTACTAAAGTCATTATCAAAAAAATAAAAAATGGAAAATGAAAATTTACAATTGTCACACTTCCACAAAACATGCTTGCATGTTTGGTGGAGTGTTTTGTGGAGTGTCTTGTGGCATGTTTGGTGGAGTGTTTGGTGGAGCAATTGGTGGATAAATTAGTGGAAGCCTTTAGATTTTCCTATAAATACCAAGACATTTCATTTGTAATTCTCATGCTTTCCTTAGGTTTTTGTAATGAATTTAAGGATTGCATATTGTTTGTATTTATTTTCAGTATTTAATTTATGCATTTTTATTTTCAGTAATAGTAGTAGTTTATTTTCTTTTATTTTCTTTTATGTTTTGTAGTTAATTTTTCGTCGGGGGAAGGGTAAAGCTTTTATTATTTCAGTTTAGATTAATCTCTCTTAATTATAATATGGAAATTATAATTTAACATAAAAGGTTATACCGCCTTAATGGCTGGTTTTATTTATTTGACATAATGTGACACCGCCTATATGGCCGGTCTTTATGTGACGGATGATTACCGCCTATATGGCTGGTTTATGGACAAATAATGATACCGCATTTATGGTCGGTCGGAATTAATTAAAATCTGACTTAATGAGGATACCGCCTATATGGATGGTTGGTAATATCACTGATAAATTCTATATTATAGTAAAAGAGATTTCTAAATTAGAAATAGTAAAGGTGGATCCCCAACCCCTAGCATTTTATTTTTATTCTAGGGAAGTGATGAAACACAATATCCACACACTTAATAATTGATTTTCTTTTTATAGGCAATTCTTTAGTTTGTTTATTGAGTCTTAAGCTTAATGCTTCTTGTTAATTGGCCATTAATAAGATTGATTTGGTAAACTAAAAATGAACTTGACGAAGGGATTTTAGGTTTCAGCCTTAGATTCAATAGCCCACAATCTTCCTTGAGGATAGATAACCCTTTAATATATTTCCTTACATGATAGACATATACCTGTCGGGCGGGGGTAGCCACTTTTGGAACTTGAACTTAATGAATTCAAGTAACTTGGTTAACATAGACATATGATTAATTGGGTTATTTGGGTATTTGCGTCTGACCATCGACAAAGACTTTTGCATATCTTCATGTTCCAAGTTAGCAAATTGACTTATTACATATATATAAGAGAATCAATTCATCTTTAGGATAATATTGTGTGGAATCACAACCCTAGATCTTTGTGTCTTTTATTTATTTTTCTTAGTATTTTCTTTTCTTTTGTTTATTTTATTTAAGCAAATCCACATTCAACCAACCAAAAGCAATCATTCTCTTCTCCCTTAATTAGATACTTGTAAATAAATAGTATCAATAATTAATAACAACAGTAGGAATTAAGTCATTGTGGGATCGATATTTTTATATTACTTGAACGATACGTGCCATTGCGTTATATGCATGTGATTACGCACCGGTCATTGGTCTCCAATTGATCCATGCGGGAAATTTCGCTGCCTGACGCATCCATACTTGCTAACCTATTCTTGACAAGTCTTCATTCTTCTCTAACCCAATGGATATCTATGATGGCTTTTAAGACAAGGGGTCATCATGATGCGTGTATGCATACGATATACGATGCATGAGATGTATGTGGCTATCAAGACAGCATATACCCTTCCGACCTCTTATTCCTCCCACACTCGTGGTAAGTCCATTTATGCCTTAGGTACGGCTCATTTTATGCACCAATGCGGGGTACACAAAGATCGTTCTCTCATACGCTACATGGGTGAACCTTGGCTACCTTAGTCCCTCTTCATCAGTAAAAGACAAAGACCGCCCATTTACAAGATTGACTAAGCATATTATGGGGATCATGCCATTGTCTAAAAATGACAAATTAGGCCCTTGGTAATCACTATTGTGGCGGAGACGGACTTGGAGATATCCAAAAGTATACAAATATGCCATAACAAGGTGTACCCTTCTTGGATGAAATCCAGTGCGGATATTGGACTCATGCATCTGGCATATTCAGATCATGTTTGGACCTTCCAAGCCCATCAAGGTTTTCATACAAGTTGGCCTGTTATCATTTTAAAGCGTTCAATCAGATTATCGCGAGGTGTAAACTTGTCCCAGTTGAAAATGCCCAACATGTTTACACTTTTGCGATAAGGTGGCTAAATAACTTCAAATTATAGGGGGCCCAAACACAAGGTGACCCATCGTCACTTTGGAAACTTTTGGCCCAATCATCATAAGATACAAACTCGTCCCAGTTTAAGTGGCCCAATAAGTTCGTAACCTATGACGAGAAGCCCAAATGGATCCAAATGATAATGGACCCAAACACAAGCATATGGGGTAGCTTCTATAGGAGACATAACTATGGTTCATATGAGGGCTTACAAGGGTATGGATAAGGCTCTCATCGGCGAAGGGTTGCACACAACTAGGTCTCCCTACTCAAGGGTTCGAGCGACCAAGTGAGCACGTCTTTTTTATACCCTAGGGTACGTGCCAACGAGTGATGTTTATCACCACATAATGATCCGCCGCCTTGAGTGAAAGCGACTTCACGATACATGACGCCATATGGGGTAAAAAGGGTATGCAAAATATATGAGACTTGGTTAACCAAAGCCAAAGCCACGGGCAGTACAAAGCATTGTTTCGGGGTCGATTCTTTATCCCCAATGGAGTCGCCATCTGTAGGAGTGAAGCGGGGTTTACCGCTATGCCTATGATGCTTGGCGACCACGAAACTATTGGGCTCGCAGCCTGTAGAGAGTACGGATTAGCTCGCGGGGGACTAAATCGGAGAATAAATGAGTCGCCACCTAGTGTGAATTGGGAAAGATTTAAGGTCGCACTCACCCCTCGCAAGGGAAGACCTCAAACCGTTGGGTTCAGAATGGTCCCTTACTTATGCCAGTATAATGGACGGGTTCACACAATAGTATAGCCAAGTCTGAATGCAATTCATGCATAAAAGTCAATAAAAATATAATAACATACCGAACCTAAATGATAATCACAATAACATATTTCCAAAAGTACATTAAATTAAGAAATACGAGATGCGATAACAAAAATTATAATAAACAATCAAAAGCAGGAAAAGCGTCAATAAATAAATAGCAAACGAAAAGGAATTGGGGCTAATCACCCATATATTAGTATTTCCCGAGTGGCACGTGGAGTTGTATCCCAAGTACAGACCGCACTACCGTCCATTCGGATTCTGCTGCGGAATTTACGTTTGGGTTTCCATTCGATATACCGCAAGGGAAATAACATACATAATCATCAATGCAATGTAAACAGACATAAAAAATAGACATGAAAACATATAACAATGCATATGCGTATAATCATCAACATGAACAAAAAAAATAAACAAAATAAAGGCGAAATAATAAAACAACAATAAAAATGAATAAATATATAAAAAATGATAAATAATGAAATGCCTAAGAAAGAAAAAATGTGACCAGAAATTTGGCCGTCTTTGATGTAGGACTTTGCATACCCGGTTGGACGTATTTCACGTCCAGCCAGACATGGAGCGTCCGGAACTATAAAAATAAATATGATAAGGGTGCCCTCAGGTCTTACCTTTTAAGTAGCTTTCTCGAAAGTGCGTTAGGCCGTCACCGGAAGGATTGAAGTTTCACTGGTTTGCTGGTTTCTGGTTGCTGGTTAACGGTTCTTTGGCTGTTATTTCTGGTTGCTGCTCACGTTGTTTCTACTCACTGGTTCACGGTTTTTGGCTGCTATTTCTGGTTTTTTTTTTTGCGCTGTATCTGGTTGTTTTGGTCGCTATTTCTGGTTTTTTTGTTCGCTGTTTCTGGTTATTTTGGTCGTTGTTTTTGGTTGTTTTGGTTTCACGGTTTTTGGTTTGGTTTCTTCGGTGCTGGCTGGTTGTTTTTGTCTCGATTTTCTTGTTATTTTTTTGGTGCTGGCTGGTTGTTTTTGTCTCAATTTTCTTATTATTTTTTTGGTGCTGGCTGGTTGTTTTTGTCTCGATTTTCTTGTTGTTTTTTTGGAGTTGACTGGTTATTTTTGTCTCATTATTTTTTGTCCCCCATTTCGATGATTCCTTTGTTTTTTTCCTCTTTTTTTTCGGTGTCTTAAGAAGAAAAGAAGAGCCTCTCTCACGTCTAGGGTTCCTCTTTTTTTGTTTCAAGTTGCCACCACAAGAAGAAGAAAAGACCCCCATTGTGTCAAGATTTGGTCCCTTTTATAATGATTTGAAGAGATCTCCAAATAGGGAAACAAATCATGGAAATTTGGGAGATATATTATCAAATTATTTTGGGAATACAATCTCATAAATTTGGTGATGAGGAGATCTCAAATCTTGTTAAATTAGTAAGGATGGGATCCCAAAATCTCAATGAATTGGAAAGTGATTTGATGAAGGTTTTGAGCCGTGTCGGGTCTTGGGCCAAGGCTGAGTTGCGCCAAGGGTATAATGGGCCACGTGGATGGGCTGCGTGAGAGTTCCAAAGCTATGGTTTGAAACAGAGGCTTGACTGAGTGAATCTGAGGCGGGCTAGTGAGTCCAAATCTGATGAGGGGCTAATTTTGGAGGTTTTCCTTCCTTCCGGCATTCGTTTTTCGCAACTTCCCTAACTTTTAAGGTAGTGCCTCTATACAAGGCTCATCATTAGGCTCTTGCAAAAATGCAATGTCTACAAACATCATATATGCATTTTTGGTACAGAGACAGACATACCGGTCCCTTACCGGTCCCCATACCGGTGAAATGCTCTATTTTGCAAGCTTTCTAGAACCAGCATATTTCATATCGGTGCCATACTTATTACCATACAGGTCATACTGGGGATTTCATACACATTGGAACCGGCATGCATCAAATCAGCTACCATAACGGTTAGCCAAATCAGCACAGACCATACCGGTCCATATACCGGTGTCAATACTGGTGAGCTTATTAGTAAACATTCTTATTAGAACCGGTAAGGACCAAATTGATCCCCATACGGCCATACCAGTTAACATACCGACCTAACAGATATATTTAAAATGGTAATATAGATGTTAAGAGCCATTACTATGCCAGATCGACATATTAGTGTCTAAAGACCGGCATACTGGTCTTAGACAGGGGTAGTGGGGCTGCTTTGTATTTTATTATAAATTGGGTCCCAATTCATTTTTGCAATGTTGGAGAACTTTCATACATCTTAGTCTCAATTTGTTTTTGCAATGTTAGAGAACCTTCAAACATCTTACACTAAGGAAAAAACAAGAGTGTTTCATAGACCTTCATATTCATATACACTCGCACATCAAGCTCACACACTACACCTTCATTTACATTTATAGTGAGCTTAGATCACTTGGGTAAACAACTCACACAATCTTCTTTATCTTTGTGAGTGCCCAAGTGTGTTTACAAACTTCTTATTCAAAACACTCATGGTTTGTGAAATCACATCATTGGGTAATTGTAAAGGTTCGTGAGTGAGCCTATATAGAAAACTCAAAGTGTAAGGGTTTGGAGTGAACCTTGTGTAAAACTCTTGATTGCGAGTGAGCCACGAAAAAAACTCAATTGATAGTGAAAAGCTTCAAGCGCGGCTTGAGTGAGTGGACGTAGGCATCGTTGGCCGAACCACTATAAAATACGGTGTCATTTTCTCTAACCCTTAACTATTTACTTATTTCAAGATTTCATTTATTCTTATGCTTATAGTGTAGAAACTTACATATAGGTTATATATCGAAATAAAGAAAATCAACCTAAGTCTTAATCGGTAAATCTAGTTAAAATCAGTGAAGATTTTTATTTCCGCATTATTAGGCAATAACCCAATTCACCCACCTCTTGGGAATATAGAGTTTGGTTGTTGTATTTCTTTTAGGTAGTTTCAATTGGTATCAGAGAGAGGTTTTCTCAACAAAGACTTAACCGTCCAAGAAAGCGATCATGCCTTCTACAAGCTACTCATGAAATCTTGCCGAGAGATTTTCTATTATAGGACCTTCATTCTTCAACGGAATCGATTATAACTAGATTTCTTAACTATATTTTAGCCTTAGATACACAATCCTTCAAGGTGATCACACATGGTGTAAAAATACCGATGAAGAGGGATAGTAATGGTGTGGAGATTCCTAAGCCTAATATTGAGTGGACCAATGAGGAACTTACAGAAGGCTCCGTAAATGGTAAAGCACTCAACCATCTCATATGTGCCATTGATCGTAGTCAAATTAACAAGCTTCTGGAATTTGGAAATGGACATGAGTTATGGAAGTCTCTAAAAATGATCAACGAGGGCATAAGCCAAGTGAAGGAATCAAAGATTAACCGGTTCATATAAGAATTGGATAGTTTCAAATTGGAATCCGAGGAAGAGATTCATCATATGATTTCGAGGTTTACAATCATTATAAACCATCTAGGTGCTTGGGGAAAATCATTGGGCCAACCGATCAAGTAAAGAAAATCTTTAGGTCACTCGCGAAAGAATATAGAAGCTACACCTCTTCCATCAAAGAAGAAAATGACATGAACACCTTAAAGTTAGATGATTTGGTCGAAAAATTATTAGGGTTGGTGCTCCGAGCGCCAATTTTATTATGTATTTCTATGTAAATACTAATGTAACGTTTTATTATGAATAAAATGAACAGTTTCTTTTATATAACTTTTTTAATATGGTAAAGACGTAACCGACCTTAGAATGATTAGTTATGATACTGTTGTAAAAGCGTCGCAACTGACATTGAGTTGTATCATGATGTTGTCATTCTTAGACAGTTCCCGGTCAAGGTTTACACTACTTGGTCAGTAAAATAAACCCGTAGAGACTGGTACATGTCGTATATTGGAATCTTGGATTCCGATGGTTTCTCAGTGAACCATGAGTCTTGGAGACTCGTATAGACGTGTAGGTGTTTATAGCGGATAAACACTGAATGACTCACTGATGATTCTTAATGGATGATACAC
Source organism: Zanthoxylum bungeanum (assembly GCA_019454045.1). Lineage (NCBI taxonomy): Eukaryota > Viridiplantae > Streptophyta > Magnoliopsida > Sapindales > Rutaceae > Zanthoxylum > Zanthoxylum bungeanum. The sequence continues at coordinate 61,477 of SKCR01026268.1, read as the reverse complement.
CAACGTCAATAAGAATCTTCTCGGGTTGAATGAGCATAGTGATTCTTTGACTTGAGATACCACTGTGGATATCTGAGTTATCCTCCACACTTAGATGGCAGTCACGTCACCGATCTATTTAGATCAGACCTCCGCCTGTTCGCTGGATGTGGACTGATGCTCAAGATATCATGTGTGTATCAAGATAGGATCCGTCAGCTCTTTGTACAGAGCATAGGTATTCAATATGGAATTAGAAATCTGTTAAATCCATGGGCTCGTGGTACACTGTAGAAATTAATTCTAAGTGTTTTTTGAGGGATTGCTAATAGAAACGTCGACGTGATTATATCTATAGAGATTTGACGTTTGTATCTATATCTCTGGATTAATCCGGATACCTGTGACGGAGGGATTATACGTATGCAGTGACCTCGACCTGCATGATTCATTGAGTTTATCCGTGTTTGTCATAATTTATGGGTGGGTGAATTATGGACACGAAATTTGATTTCGTGACGGATATGCCTGAATCTAGAGAGTCTCACTAATGAAATTTACTCGTAGAGCACTAGGGCAACTGTTATAAATAATATTGATTATTTATAACTCGTTTAATTTACTCATAGAGCACTAGGGCAACTGAATGAGACTCTTGGTCATAGTGTCATTCTCGGTTCACTTCCAGCTTCATATCGCCAGTTCGTCATGTACTTCAACATGAATGGGATTCACTATTCTTACCGTGAGTTGTATACCGTGAGTTGTATATGATGCTTCTCACAGCAGATGAAGATTTAAGGAAGAGAGTTCCGACTCACCTTCCGAAACCCACTTCACTTTCCACTTCTTCCCAATCCAAGTCGAAGGGGAAGAAGTCTAAAGGAAATAAGAAGAAGGGTTTCAATATTCCTCCGCAGGGTAAGACGGCGAAGCCTAAGAAAGCTTCTGAAGATAAGTGCCACCACTGCCAGAAATTCGGGCACTGGAAACGTAACTTCCCGGACTATCTTGTGCAACTCAGGAAGGAAAGAGTATTGACATCAGGTACTTTTATTTTTCCTATTATTGATATCTCTTTGGCTTGTGAAGCTATTACATCTAATTAGATTTTGGATTCTGTTTGTCCTATTCACATTTGCAATACATTGCAGGTGCTGACGGGAAGTAGACGGCTGAAATCTGGGGATATGTAGTTGCGGTTCGGGAGTGGCGAATCTCTGGATGCAGTTGTAGTGGGCATATGTGAGATTCCCTTACCCAGTGGGAGACTTTTGTTAAATGACTGCTATTTTGTGCCAGGATGTGTGGCGAATATTATGTCACTTTTTGTATTAGATACTGAAGGTTATAATGTAAATATTAAGAATCGTTCTTTGTATTAATATGATAGTTGTAATATTCAGACCATTTGTTGTCCAAATGAACATGGTCATTACATATTGCGTACCTCACAAGATATTTTAATACTGGAATAAATAAACGTAAACAATATGATATAAATAATACTGAACTCTGGCACATGAGGTTAGGTCATAAATATGTGAAACGCCTAACCCAATTGGTTAAGAATGGTTTGATACATGATCTTACCATTGAACCTTATCCAACTTGCAAATCTTGTATTCGGGGTAAAATGACCAAAGCCCCATTTTCAAGCGTTGGACACCGAGCCACTGACTTGTTGGAACTCATACATTCTGATGTATGTGGTCCCTTAAGTCAAACTGCTCACAATGGCTTTTCTTACTTCGTCACCTTTACCGATGATCTGTCACGATACGATTATGTCTATTTGATGAGACATAAATCAGAAACCTTTGAAAAGTTCAAAGAATTCCGAAATGAAGTTGGGAAACAAACTGGTTATTATATTAAATGTCTTCGATCTGATCGAGGCGGTGAATATATGAGTGGAGAGTTCACTGATTATTTAAAGGAGAATGGGATTCTCGCTCAATATACTCATCTTGGTACTCCGCAACATAATGGAGTATCGGAGAAGAGAAATCAGACTTTATTAGATATGGTCCGATCGATATTGAGTTATACAGATTTACCTTATTATTTATGGGGTTATGCTCTTTTGACTGCCGCACATCTTTTGAACAAGATTCCTTCCAAGGTTGTTCTTACGATTCCGTATGAGATATGGACCGGTAGGAAACCAAATCTTAGTTATATTAAGATTTGAGGGTGTCCTACTTATGTCAGGATGGCTCAGCAAGATAAGTTTTTACCTTGAGGGCAGAAGTTTAGGTTTGTTGGATATCCTTCCAAAACGAAAGAATATTTGTTCTATGATAGCGAGCATCGAAATTTGTTTGTAGCTCGCTTCGCAAAATTTCTAGAAATAGAATTTTTGGCTGAAGGTGGTGATCATAGACAGGTTGAACTTGATGAAGTAAAACCTGGAACCAACGAACTAATGGAGGAACCTATAGTTCCAGAAGATGGAGAACCTTCAACCCACACACTCCGTAGGTCACAAAAGGTATCTAGACCTCTTGAATGCTTGTATTTGATACAAGAAAAGAGTCTTGATGTTCTCTTATTATAATAGACTGACCCTTTTACCTATAGAGAATCGATGTTGGACATCGACTCCGTGAAGTGGCAAGACGCCATGAAATCCGAGATGGACTCAATGTATGAGAATCAAGTTTGGAACTTGGTTCCGCTTACCGAATGAATTGTTCCTATCGGTTGTAAATGGATTTATAAAAGAAAGTGAGGGCCCGATGGAAAGTTTGAAACCTTTAAGGCCCGACTGGTAGCTAAAGGTTACTCGTAGTGACCTGGAGTCGACTACGATGAAACATTTTCTCCAGTAGCCATGCTAAAGTCCATCAGGATTTTATTATCAATTGCCGCATATCATGATTACAAGATTTGGCAAATGGATGTTAAAACGACTTTTCTAAATGGATTTCTTGATGAAGAAATCTATATGGAACAACCAGAAGGTTTTGCATCCAGCGAGAACTCGGACATGGTATGTAAGCTGAAGAAGTCCATTTATGGACTTAAACAGGCTTCACAAAGTTGGAATCTTCGATTCGACGAGATAATCAAATTATCTGGTTTTCTCAAGAATTCGGAAGAATCTTGTGTGTATCAGAAGACCAGTGGGAGTATGGTGGTATTTTTAATTCTCTATGTTGACGACATCCTTATCATTGGGAATGATATTGGGATGATGCAAGGCGTCAAAGCTTACCTCTGTAAGAATTTCTCCATGAAGGTTCTGGGTGAAGCTTCTTATGTCTTGGGCATAAAACTCTATAAAGATAGAGAAATGAAGCTTATTGGGTTATCCCAATCAACATACATAGATAAGATCTTAGAACGGTAGAATTTTGTTAACTGTAAGACAGCAAACATATCGTTCAGACATGGCTTACATCTTTTAAAGAAGATGTGTCCGCAAACAGAAGATGAGAAGATTAGAATGTCTAATCAACCTTATGCTTCATGTTTGGGCAGCATCATGTATGCCATGTTATGTATTAGGCCTGATATCAGCTTCGCAGTTAGTGTGACGAGCAAATATCAGTCCAATCCAGGAAATGACCATTGGATGGCCATTGAACATATCCTAAAGTATCTTAAAGGTACCAATGATAAGTTTATTATTTATGGAGGAAACGGACTGCAAGTTAATGGGTATATGGATTTTGATTTCCAATCGGATCCTGATGATAGAAATTCTACATCAGGATTCGTGTTTACCCTTAACGGTGGTGCAGTTTGTTGGAAGAGTTCCAAACAGGGGAATATATTGCAACTTCTGAATATGCAAAAGAAGCTGTATGGGTTAGGAACTTTATCACAGAATTGGGAGTAGTCCCAAGTATTGAGAATCTGATTTCGTTATATTGTGATAATACTGGAGCCATTGCACAAGCAAAGGAACCAAGGGCGCATCAGAAGTCGAAGCATGTGGAACGAAAGTACCACATCATTCGAGAGATTGTGTCGCGAGGGGACATTATCGTGTGCAAGGTACCGAGTGAAGATAATGTAGCAGACCTGCTTACGAAGGCCATACCTCCAAAGTTATTTGATAAACTTGTGGAGTCGATGGGTACTAGATACAGTCGATATTGACACTAGAGCAAGTGGGAGATTTTGTTAGGGTTGGTGCTCCGAGCGCTAATTTTATTCTGTATTTCTATGTAAATACTAATTTAAATTTTTATTATGAATAAAATGAACAGTTTCTTTTATATAACTTCTTTTTTAATATGGTAAAGACGTAACCGACCTTTGAATGATTAGTTATGATACTGTTGCAAAAGCGTCGCAACTGACATTGAGTTGTATCATGACGTTGTCATTCTTAGACAGTTCCCGGTCAAGGTTTACACTACTAGGTCAGTAAAGTAAACCCGTAGAGATTGGTACATGTCGTATATTGGAATCTTGGATTCCGATGGTTTCTCAGTGAACCATGAGTCTTGGAGACTTGTATAGACGTGTATGTTGGGTTTCTACGGTCCCGTGGATCGAATAAAGCGATGAAACAAACATGCAAATACATCGAAGAAGTTGCGGAATACTTACATCGATCGGTTGAGGCGATGCGGTGAAGAACAAAACTTTTTATGCCCTTTGAAACTCCTCTAAGGCTCACGACAGTGGGCTGTTTTGGCTCTCCATTTTTTGTCCAAGCTCCAAGCTTTTGGGTGGTTATTCCAAGCTCACAAGTGGGTTTCCCTATCACCTTTGTATGTCTCCAATATATGCTAGCACTTATGAATTTTTGCCACAAAAATCCCTTAGTTTCTCCTTGCCATTCACAGCAAAACCAGTGAAGAGAAGAAGAAAATTCAGCCCATTGGGCGTGAAGATGGAGAGAAGAAAGAGAGAGTAGAGTTATGTGTTATGTTTTTTTTTTGGTGGTTTGATGAATTTGTGTATCTAATACACAAATATTGAATTCAAAATTCAATTACCAAATTTTTGGCTTTCCAAAAGTCAAAGGCTTTAAACCATGCAACAACTCCAATAACTTCCATCACTATTCACTCAATCAAGTGACAAGTTGTCACATCAATTGATTGACTAGTGATTTGACGCTTGATGTGACTTGCGGGCCGCACTTGAATTCGAAATGCGAGTGCGCTCGCAAACACTCCCGGGCTCGGGTTCGCTAATTCCAAATTAACAAATTTTCCGTTGCGACACAATTAAATAATTATGCCTAGCAAAATCACTATTCACATCGCTAACGAATTAATTCTAAATTAACTCGTTTGCCCGAATTAAAATCTAATTTCAATTCCGCGTCGAAATCTAATTTCGTATAATATATCGAATATATTATTTTATCGATTAATTCCAAATTAATCGTTTTCTCTCTTTAAATAATATTTTATCCCAGATAAAATATCTCTGTAATTAATCCCAGATTAATAAAGTGCGAGTCATACGTCATCGGTGAATCTTCGGGAAGTGACCCATGAGATCCCCGGATATGTTGGCAGTAAATTCGGTCGTCGGACTATCCGAACACGTATGTACCTAGTACTATATTTTTACCGATTTACAAGACAATGTTGGCTTTTAGCAAAGCGTCATGCCTACCCAATTCTCCAAAAATATCCTTACAGGAATATGTGATCTATATCAGGCGTAGTATACGTAGTATTGCGTATTTGGATCCAGTATCGGTTGTCACATGCTAGGCCTGTGGCTGGAATTGTGTCTGCCCGTACGAAGCACATATCGGATCTCTGGTAACTAGTCTCTATAATCAGACAAACATGACATAGTCATAATATCTCGATAGCTGCAGCATATAAGAGAACCAGTCCCGTATCCGACGTGACCATCATCTCCACTATGAATGGAGTGATACTTCCGTCTTGACATCACACCCAACACACTACGATTCTGAATATACCCAGCAGAGGCGTACACAGAACCTGTTAAAGCCTTGGACGACTTAAAACCAAAGTATATTGATTGTCGCAAGTATTAACGGTGCAAGTCTCAAGTTAAGACCAAATACACCTACCCTGATTCGGACTTCCATAGACACATAGTCATACTACCAATGGAATTCCGAGGGGTCTATCCAGAGCGAAGCTGTTTTCCGTACCATCGGTAAAACACAACCTCATACTACACTTGCATGAGTATCCTATACCCAAATATATGAGAACTATGTCGTTATGCCCCCACAACGCGCACAAGTGTAATACTAGCCTATTCCGCATTATCGATGTCCAATCTCGATAATACTAAGACTAAAGATATTTAATGATTAAACCTTCGTGGATTGATACTGTCTCATATCATCTCAATCCAGGAACTAATCATATGGACCTTTCATCATTTATACATCTTGGTGATCTAATCACAGATGATAAAAAGAGCAATTTCCTTTGTCACATAGTTAATTTGTACAACAACACCATGATCTGTACAAATAGTGACGCTATGGGTCATAACTGTCCAACAGTGTAGGTGTTTGTAGTGGATAAACACTAAACGACTCACCGAATATTCTTAATTGATGGTACACCGACGTCAATAAGAATCATCTCGGGTTGAGTGAGCATAATGATTCTTTGACTTGAGATACCACTGTGGATATCTGAGTTATCATCCACACTTAGATGGCAGTCACGACACCGATCTATTTAGATCAAATCTCCGTATATTCGATGAGTGTGGACTGATGCTCAAATATCATGTGTGTATCAAGATAAGTTTCGTCAGTTCTGTGTACAGAGCATACGTATTCAATATGGAATTAGCAATCTGTTAAATCCATGGGCCCGTGGTACACTGTAGAAATTAATTCTAAGTGTTTTTTGAGGGATTGCTAATAGAAACGTCGACGTGATTATATCTATAGAGATTTGACGTTTGTATCCATATCTTTGGATGAATCCGGATACCTGTGACAGAGAGATTATACGTATGCAGTGACCTCGACCTGTATGATTTAGTGAGTTTATCCGTGTTCGTCATAATTTACGGGTGGGTGAATTATAGACACGAAATTTGATTTCGTGACGAATATGCCTGAATCTAGAGTCTCACTAATGAAATTTACTCATAGAGCACTAGGGCAACTGTTATAAATAATATTGATTATTTATAACTCGTTTAATGGTTAATCAGGAAATACATGTAATCGGGACCTAACGGTCATTTCCGAATTAATGTGTATTTGTATTTGATATATGATATTATTAAATACACATTAATTAAATATCAATTTGTGATATTTATAATTATATCATGAATATACGTATTTGAGATATTTAATGTAAATATAATACATATATTTAAGATATTTATATTTATTAATTAATTATTTAATTGTTAATAATTAAATTAATTTATAAAATAAATATCTTTATGTCATGATTATTTGGAAATGGAAAGTTATAATTGGAACACATATTTGATGACTTTATTAAAGATAGGATTTGCTTTATTAAAGCATAAATGTGGACCAATTAAATTCAAACAAATTTAAGTATTAGATATTTAATTTTTTGGTTTGAAAAATCGGCAAGGGTGAATTGGTTTGATCAAAATTTGTTTTGATTCAATCTTGGTCATTCACGCAACATCAACAAAAATAACAAAAAGAAAGAATTGAGAGCATTTTGAAAGAAAAAGAAAACAAAGGCAAAAATTGGATTTTGTAAGTTATTTTCTTTCTTCTTCTTCATGAAAAATTGTTTCATAATTCTTGGCTTAATTGTTAGTTGAGATAATGCCTCTACTCTTTTATTTGTAATTAATTTTTTGGATGTTTGTTGGATGTGTTTATGCATGTAAAATTAATTTATTTGCTTATTAATGTAATTAAGCTTAATAAATTAATTAGAAAATTAAAGTTGCTATTATAGAGTTAATTAGCCATTCATAATTAGCATAGAATTGTTCTTGATTAATTTCATAATGGTGAGACTTAATTGGTGTGGTAATTTGAAGATTAAAGTATTGAATTTCTTTAATTTAGTGTAAATTACCTAATTTGAGTGATTTATGAAATTAGGGTTCTTAACCCACTCAAATTTTGGGGCTTTTCATATATATGCTTTAATTTGATGTATATTTGATGCATGTAAAATTTGGGATTAATTGGATTTGATCTTGATGTGTTTTGAACAAATTGGGCCAAATTACAATTAATTAAAATTCTGGGATGTTTTGTTAATTCTGGAAAATTCTGGGCAGTGGCGCAAATCTGAAAAAAAAATTTCTGGTTTTGTTGCAAACTTGGAAAAATTATTTTGGGATTAATTTGGAATTAATTAAATATGTAATTGACATATTTAAAACTAAAATAATTAATTTACAAAAGTTTGGGGTAATTTTATAATTAAAAGAAATATGATTTCTTAGGTTATATTTCATAATTTAAGTATTGGTTAATTAAATAAATAAGTTTATTTAATTGTTCCAAGAAAAATTTTTGAAATCGGAGAAATCGTTTTTCCGCTTTCCGCTGCGCTAACCTTGTAATTCCCAATAAAACCCCAACAAAAATTACTTGAGTATGAATTAGAGATCAAAATGGATCAAAAGAAGGAAGATGAGAAAAGAACAAGGAGGAATCTAGCCTTGAAAGCAAGAAAAATAGATGATGCTAGCTCAAGTGAAGATGATAGTGATGATGAGTTAACACAAATAACCAACAAATTCAAGAAGCTCATCAAATCCGTAAAGCTTAAAGGAAAATCAAGAATGAATGAGAAGAAATAAGGAAAATGGCCACGGAAGCACAAGAAAATAGTTTGCAATGAGTGTGATAAACCGGGTCATATAGCTACCGATTGCCCATTGAGAAGATTCAAAGGAAAATCCAAGAAAAAGGTATTGAAAGCTACTTCAACTTGGAGCGATAATGACTCAAGCTCATCTGAGGAGGAAAAGATCGAAGAAAGAACAAATCTAGCATTCATGGATATTGAGGATGAGGATTTCTTCTTTGAAATCGAAGAAGAAAAGGTACACAACTCTCAAGAATATAATGATTTACTTGATGCTTTTAATGGATTAAATGAGTTGTGTGAAATGCTTAAAAATAAATATAAATTGACTAAAAATGATCATTTATCACTTAAAATTGAACATGCATCTTGTATGGATAAAATTCATGTTTTAGATAATGATATTATTTACTTAAAGGCCAAACATGAAAAATAAATAACATGTTTAAATGATGAAAATGCATGTTTAAAAGATGAAAAGTTAGAACTTGAAAATAGAATATCTAACATGCCATCTAGTTCAAAAATATGTGATTGCAAGTCTATTCTGAATAAAAATATTACTTTAAACAAAAAGGTAATAGATTTGCAAAATATTGTAGCAAAATTCACATTAGGGAAGAAAAATTTTAATATGCTTTTTAGATCCCAAAATGTGCTCATAATAAAGAAGGATTAGGATATAAGCCTTACATCAAGAGAAACTTTTAACGACTTATTTTGTAAAGGCATCCAATTCTCATGCTAATATCGCTATCAATGAAAATATCACATGTCATGCATGCAACAAGAAAGATCATAAAATTTTTGAGTTCATAAACAAAAATGTGATAAAAAATGCATGGATTCCTCAAAGAATCAAGATTAACCCCCACGGACCCAAGAAAGGTTGGGTACCAAAGTGCACTTGATAATTTTGTAGGGGGAGCTTTGGGAAGAATCTTAAAGTGAAATGAAAATTGATCCCAAAGGCTCAAAGAGATGAGGAATGACAACGGTTATAGGTAAAATCCGTATTCACGGAAACATTGGTATCGCTTCCTCCAAACTACATATGTATGCCCATTTCAAATTGGTAAATTTAATTAGAAGCACACTAGTGATTATGCAATGTATTCAATTTTCCATTGGTATCGATTTTCATTTGATATCATTATATGCTTTAATCATATATTTCAGCCCATTTAGTATCAACTAGTATCACATTGATTTTATTGAGTTAAATAATATATATGTGATTACTTGATTGACTTGCATTAAACATGTTTTTGCCATTGAACATATTTAGTTAAAAATGAAATGACATATTGATATAATTTTAAATTGATATCATCAAATGCATGGATATTTGATTTATTGTTTAATTGGTATCAATAATGAAATTTGAGAAATGATCTATGCATAATTTTTTTTAGCAAAATGGGGAAATGTTAATATGAATATTTATAAATTTTGGTATCTTCATTTCATAATGCACATATTTAATTGGTATCTCATTAGAACCTAATTTTTGCTTCTCCACTTTTTGATAATGTCAAAGGAGGAGAAATCATTAGAAATGAGATTAAAACTTGTGTTACCCTCACCGTAATATTAAGGGGGAGTAAATATACTAATGTGTTTGTCTAAGTCTTATAGAGCTATATTGAAGACAATCATACATTGAGGGGGAGCAAACTCTTCAAAATTTGAAAATTTGGACTCTCAGAAGCTCACAAGTTTTAAGGGGTTGCCATCATAAAAAAATGAGAGATTATTAACGACACAATCGCGTAATGGATTTTGATGATGCAACATGAGTTAAGACTTCGACGCACAACAGTGGTGAAGAGCGAAGAATGTGAAGACTGTCACATATTGAATAATTTATGAGAAGTCTTAGCTTATGGCTCTAAATGTATTGTGAATTGATTATTCAAGTACCTAAGCTAATAGGAAACATGTATATTCACTTAGATGCATTAGGCTCATGTACAAAATACCTTAAAACTTCAATATGTATTTTTGATACAGAGACCGGCATACCATTGTTGGACAATTATGACCCATATCATCACTATTTGTAAAGAACATTGTGTTTTTGTACAAATTATCTATGTGATAAAAAGGAAATTGCTATTTTATCATTATTGTAATTAGATTACTTGGATATATATTAATGATAAAAGTCCATATGGTTAAATCGGATTAATAAGATATGAGACGGTATTAATCCACGAACGGTTTAATCAATAAATATCCATAGTCGAAGTATTATTGAGACTAGATGGCAGTCACGTCACCGATCTATTTAGATCAGACCTCCGCCTGTTCGTTGGGTGTGGACCGATCCTCAGGATATCCTGTGTGTATCAAGATATGATCCGTCAGTTCCGTGTACAGAGCATATGTAGTCTATATGTGATTAGCAATCTGTTAAATCTGTGGCCACAGTATACTTCAGAAGTAAGTTCCGAGTGTTATTTAGAGATTGCTAATAGAAACGTCGACGTGATAATACCTAAAGATATTTGATGTTTACATCTATATCTCTGGGATTATTCGGATACCTGTGACGGAGGGATTATACGTATGCAATGACCTCGACCTGTATGATTCACCTAGTTTATTCGTGGTAGTCATAATTTACGGGTGGGTAAATTATGGACACGAAATTGGATTTTGTGACAGATATACCTGAATCTAGAGAGTCTCACTAATGAAATATACTCGTAGAGCATTAGGGCAACTTTTATGAATAATGATGATTATTTATAAATCGTTTAATTGTTAAACGAAAAATACATGCAAACGGGCCGAACCGTCATTTCTTAATTAATATGTATTTGTATTTAATATATGATATTATTAAATACACATTAATAAATTTTAAAATAAAGGTATTTGACATATATCATTTATATATATGTATTTGAGATATTTAAAGTAAATATAATACATAGATTTGAGATATTTGTATTTAATTAATTATTTAATTATTTAATTGTTAAATGATTAATATAATTAAAATATAAATATCTCACCAAATGATAAAGTTAGGAAATGATTATAAGTGTAAATGTTTGACTTTACATTAAAGGAAAATGTTGTCAAAATGGTTTTGACTTCTTTTGATATTTGATTAAATTGTTTAAAATGAAAATATCTTTTTCCTTTACAAAATGTGAAATTCGGCCAACACCCTTTTATAAATATAATTGTTATATTTTTAAGTTGCTTTTGTTGACTTATGAATTTTCATTAAATGTGTAATGATAAAATTTTCAAGTTAATTAAAGTAACTTTAAATGAAACAAAATAATATCTATATATTTTATATACCTAATTTTCGGCCAAGGCCTTTTTGGTGAAGGTATATATTGTTTTGTTTCATCTTTTAGGGTTTAATAAGTTCATTAGATACCAAATAAACATAAAAGAAGATGAGAGAAAAGCTTGAAGGCCTAAAGAAGAAAGCTTAGAAAAATCATGTTTTTGTAAGTTTTTCTTCAAAGTCTTCAACATGAAAATTGTTTCTAACATGCTCAGAATCATTTTGTGTTGCTTTGGTGGTGTCTCTCTTCTTATAGTTTGTGTTTATTTTGGTTGTGAACTTTGATGAAAGATTGATGCATGTAAGTAAGCTTGAAATGATTTCAAAGCTTTACTTTTGATTTTTAGAAAATCAAGTTGCCATTCTAAAGTTGGTAAGCCACTCATTGGTGACCTATATTTGTTTTAGAGTTGTTTCAAAGTGGTGAGGCTAGATTGGTGAAGTATTGAATGGATTAAAGTGTTGGATTTTGTAAATTTGGTGAAATTAGACAATTTGATGAAATTGAAAAGTTAGGGTTCATAACCCACTCCAAATTTGGGGATTTTCATATATGTGATGTATTATGGTATGAATATGATTCATGTAAATTTTTGGGTTGATTGGATTTGATCTTGGCATGTTTTGAACAAAAGGGACCAAAATGTAATTATTTGAAAATTTGGGGTGCTCACGGCAATTTCTCAAAAATTGGGGATTTGTGTGAAATCTGATTTTGATACATTAGATGTGTTGAAAAACATTTTAGAAATGATTTAGAATCATCCAAAATTATATTTGATAATTTTTGGGCTAAAATAATCAATTTACAAAGTTTTGGGGCAATTCGGTAATTACCAAGAAATTTGAATGTCTTGTAAATCGGTGAGAACATGGTACGAGGTACGCATGTGTTTAGATAGTCTGATAACCGTATTTACTGTCAACATATCCAGGAATCTCTTGGGTCGCATCCCAAATAGAGATGGCAAAAATACCCGGACCCGGCCCGGGTCCGCATGGACCCGGACGACCCGGGTCCGGAATTAAAAAATCCGGACCCGGGTCTTTAATATAAAGACCCGGGTGATCCCGGGTCCGGACCCGGGATCGCCGGTCCGGACCGGGTAGACCCGGGTCCGGAAAAAATTAAAAAAAATAAATTAAAAATTAAAAAATAAATTAGATTTTAATAAAAAATATAAATATATATGGGCATATATTTATAAAAATAATAGAATTTAATAAAAAATTAAAAGAATTGAAATAAAACTAATAAATACAAATATGAATATAAAATAATACAATTAAAATTTATAAAAAAATTTAAAAAAAATTAAAAAAAAAAAGAATCCGGGTAACCGGGTCCGGTCCTGGTCTACCCGGGTCCGGACCGGGTAGACCCGGGTCCGGACCCGGGAATATTTACCCGGGTCCGGAACCGGACCCGGGGAAGTGAAATCTCTTCCGGATCCGGACCCGGGTCCGGCCGGACCCGGGTCCGGATCCGGAAATTGCCATCCCTAATCCCAAAGATTCACCAATGACATTTGACTCAGATAGAATTAATCTGGGATTAATTATGAGAGAGAAAATTAATATGGGATTAATTGCGGGAAGAATTAATCTGGGATTAACTTCGTATAGAAGAGAGAACGTGATTAATTTAGAATTAATCGATAAAATAAATTTAATAGTTAAATTGGATTTTTTTATTTAATTTATTTATTTGTGGCTAAAATAATATATCGGATGTATTAATTGAAATCGGATTTCAAAACGAAATTAAAATTGGATTTTAATTCGGGCGAACGAATTAATTCAAAAACGACTATCGTAATAATTTTTCCAGGCATAATTATTTAATTAAATTGGATTTAATTATTGCGCGATGGCAAATTCGTTTAATCGAAATTAAACGAACCCGATAAAATTGCCCGTGACTTTACATGTGTCTTTTTTTTATTTTGGGAACACAAAATATCTTTGACTTTGGTGGGCCCAAGTCAAGTTTTGTGTTGAGAAAGTCAACTCAAATTTTGAATTTAAAATGTGGTGGGACCACATGACTTACATTAAAAGTCAAATGTTGATGTAAGTAGTTGGCTTAATTAATTAAATATATTTTAACACACAACCACCAAGTATTGAAAAAAAAAATTTATTCTCTCCACCTTGGCCGAATTATTCTCTCCATGGTTGTGAAATTTTGCTTCAAAATTTCAACATAGCTAGCACTTGGAGGAGTCTAATTAGGTGATAGGGAAACTCACCCAAGGAATAAACAACATAACAACAAGCTTGAAGCTTCATCTAAAGAGGAAATTTCGAAATTTCTCCATATAACAATGTAAGTGATTCCGCCACTTTTCTTGTTATTTCACACATATAAATCATGTTTAGGATCTTGTGGCATGTCTTAGAGACTAACAATGGTATCAGAGCCTTGCTAAATATGATTTTGAAAACTAGGGTTCATAAACTTTAATTAGGAATTTTTGCTTGGAGCGTGAAAATTCAAAATTGAGTTGTTGGTTGATGTTAGATGATGATAACTTGGAGTTGTTGACCGGTGCGTAATCACACGCATATAATGCAAGTGCACGTATCGTTCAAGTAGTATAAAAAGTATCGATCCCACGAGGACTTAATACATAATCTATTAATTTTATGAGGTCAAATAATTACAAGTATCTAACAGGTTGATTGATTGATTTGAAATGGTGATGATTTTAAATTTAAAAACAAGTAAATAAAATTGCACGAAAGTAGATTTAAGAAAATTCAATATTAGGAAACTATCTAGGGTTGTGAATCCTTCTAATATCTTTTAAAAGATGAAGTGGTTATTTCATGTTTGTGTAATAAATTGGTTTACTAACCTGAAACACGAAATTATGCGAAAGTCTTTGTCGATGGTCAGACGCAAATACCCAGTTTAACCCAATTGAACCATATGTCTATGTCAACCAAATTACCTGGATTCATTAAGTTTAAGTTCCAATTATGACTACCCCCGCCCGACAGGTATATGTCTATCCTGTAAGGAAATCTATTAAAGGGTTATCTATCCTCAAGGAAAATCGTGGGCTATTAAGTCTAAGGCCGAAACCTAAAATTCATTTGTCACGTTTATTTTAGATTTATCAGATCAATCTTATTAATGGCCAGTTAACAAGACGCATTAAGCTTAAGACTTAATAAGTAAACCTTTAAAATTACCCAAACTATAAAATAACCCCTTATAAACCGGTGATATTAGAAGTCATCACAACCCTAGATAACCAACTTAGTTATGACACATAACTAGGGCTAGTAAAAACTTAAAAATCAAAGACATAAATTACAATGCTGAAAAGTAAATGCGGTAAAATAAATACTGAAAAGTAAAATTACAATAAAATAAAATGCTAAGGTAAAATGATCTACTTTTACTACTACTAATTTAGATATCTCCCTTAATATAATATATTAACTTGTGATGATATTACCAACCAGCCATATAGGCGGTAACCTGATTAGGTCAAATTAAGTCCAACCAGCCATAAAGGCGAAATCAAAATAAACCTGCCATATAGGCGGTAAGAAAATTTAATTACCAACCGACCAATCTGGTGGTATCATTGCTTAGTCAGGTTTAAATCAGTTTAAAATGAATTACCAACCGACCAATATAGCGGTATCCTTTTTAAGTCAAATTTTAAATAGTGAATATATTATAATTAATGGAGAGTAATCTCAATAGAAATAGTAAAAGAATTACCTTTCACCATAGCAGGGGAAATTACCTCCTCATGGTTGAATAGTAAAAACTGTAAAAGTAAAGAAAGTAAATTACTATTACTATTACAGAACGTAATTAAAATTAATTACAAAACTGAAATTAAAATAAACTAGATAGAAAACTCCATATTTACATCAAAGAATTCAGAGAGGAAGGTACATCTGAAACTGAAATTTCGAGCTCTATTTATAGGCGTCAATAAGCCCAGCGCGTCGCGACGCGCACGTTTCTTCTTGCGTCGCGACGCACTGATGTGTCAAACACTGATTCGTCCGTTTCAGATTCTTATCTGACACGTAGCAATTCGGATAAATGAGTCAATAATTGAGTTGACGTGGCGACACGCGGCGAAAGTGATTGTCGGCACCGTAGGATTGCGTCACGTGACACGCTGTGATTGCCTAATGATGACGTGGCGGTGATGTGGCACGTTGACTCGGTCAACTGGTGATGTGGACGATGACTTGGCTGACACATGGAGTGACACGTGGCGATGGCGATTGTCGGCACCATATGATGATGACATGTGGCACGGTGCACGTTAGCAGATCGGTTGTGATGGTGACACGTGGCACGATGCACGTTAGCAAAGTCAAACTTCTCAGATTCTTACATGTGGACCCGGCGCACGTTAGCATGGATCGGCGCACGTTAGGCGTCGCGACGACTAAGGCTTGCGCGTCGCGATGCGTAAAGTTATGAAAATGCCATTTTATCTATTTTTCACTATTTTGGCCCCAAATCACCTCCAAAGAGTCCTGAAACTTTATTTATCTACAAAATAACACAAAACACATCAAAATATTCACAAAAATCAAGAAACTATACAAAATATTAGGTCAAATGAGTGGGAAATAGTGATATAATTACCACTCATCACACCCACAAACCTAACATTTTGTTAGTCCTCGAGCAAAACATAGAATAAAATAACATAAACATCTTTAAAATAAAATTTAACTAAGCCACTTTCGTAGGGATCACGGTTGCATTTTGCGTATGCAACAAGCCTTCAAACCCCTAGGTGTCCCTAGTGGACGAGTTGTAGTCTCGCGAGGGTTTACATCAATGATACCCCCAAACATTTTACAAAAGTAAAAAATGTAGTGAAACTAATGCACATAAAAACAAAAAGACAAGAGAAAAGAGAATAAAGAAGTTAGTAACTAATCAGGTGAAACTTCTACTCCAAGTCACTAGTTGTTTTGTTTATTTTTAATTTACTGAATAAGTAAATTCTCTGATTATATTTACCATTCTCCATCTACGCAGCCAACAAAATATTAAACAACTCATTTTTGCCCACAACAATTATAAGTGCAGTTGATAAGAGAGTAATATTTTTGTCCTAAAGTTTTATCAGAATTCACACCTTTTTACAGCAATGGAATAATTTTTCTGATTTTTTTATTTTTTATTTTTTCTTTGATTTTTGATTTTTTTTTATTTATATACAATATCTTCCATCTATGTAGCGAGTGTTGGGTCGGTGGCTCCCAAACCAGTTGGCTTTAGGGCACCAGATGTTAAGACACCCATACGGACTTAATTACTCAAACTTCAGATATATATATTTTTGCAACATCATTGATCCATGTTGCGAGCTTTGGGCCAGTGACTCCCAAACCAGTTGGCTTTAGGGCACTATGTGTTAAAACACCATTACATACTTAATAACTCGGATCTCAGACTTTTTTTTTACTCCATCACTTTTTGAGATGCTTCCTCCAATTAAACTAGAGCACTGAATATTACAAACTTTTCAATTATAGCTCATCTCTGTATGTTACCATGCATGTTGATAATACCCGCCAACTGAGCATATGAAGATCCATTTTAGTCAGTTTTATGGAGAATTCACAAATTAAATAATTCAAAAGGAAATAAACAAAAATTAACTTGTTCCGAAATAGGTTTGAGATACGTCTCAGGAGTGGAAACTCCTTACACAACTATCTCTTACCAATTTCACCTTTTTAGTCAAAATAAAAACAAAATCGCAAAATATTTTTGTAAGTTTTTTGAAAATTTTTCAATTTTTTTTTGTATTTTTCGAAAAAATTTGGACTAAAAATAAAAACAACACACAACTAAAAACAAAATACTGATCAACTAATTCCCTCCCCCAAACCTAAATGAGACATCATCCCCAATGTCTTAAACAGTAGAAGAAGAGTTTAGAAGATAATACATGGTTAACTGAAATTCTACACGAAAAGTTAAAGGTTAAGATCCAGATTAATCCTACGCCTCTTACCATGATCGTCATCGGACCAATTTATCTTTGAAATGATAAGGTCAATTTGTGGTTCATAGGAAAAGATTTGGTCAATTAGATCCGGAGCAGTTCTGGCAGTGAAGAGGAGTTTTTTCATAGGTTTTGACACGAACCCATTTCTCCGGGCATCATCAAGAAACATACAAAGAAAATCCTAAAATCCTTCAACGTTGTATAGTCCAAGCTATTTCTGGTGTATGTTTAGGTTCGCCCAAGATAACACTGTAAAAATTTCCTCCAATGTGCCCAAACCACATGGCAAAGCAATAAAAGCATCAGCATAGTTAATCATTTCTACCAGTCGTTCAGACATACATGACACGATTAGTTCTTCTCCGTTTGATGGTCCAATAAGATTTGCCTCCGCTAAGGGTTTTAAGATGATTCCCAAGACTTGACTGCCTCCTTCATGTACAGTCTTTGAAACGATCCCCATTAGTCCAAATTGCCTCCGCCATATACTAAGTGCATATTCCTTGCAGCTAAGACTCGACCCAATTCCTGTGCTGCCTCTACGTATTGTGGCTTAACACCAACACTAGTACCGCAAAACACGCAGATGTTTTCAACTCGTCTTCTTGAAGTGGCTTCCATGTTTTACTCTGGATGTCTTCAAAAGTGCAATGATGAGTTGAATTTATAATACCTGAAAAGGGTATGTAAAATAATAGCACTAGTACCTGCCAAATGACAATTATTAGTTCAATAGTAAAATAAATCGTGATAGTCAAAAAGGTCTGGATCCCGTCGGAGAAAAAAAAAAGAAAACAACAAAAGAAATTACAATTATTAGGAAAAGACAAAGAGATATAATATGTACAAGAAAAGTAGCGGCTTGATTGACGTCTATGCGTCAGGGACAAGCTTCCCATCCAATTTTATTATAAATTGGCAAACAAGGTCTTTTTGAGTCAGATTCCCAAGACTTAACTGTTGTCTTTCTTTTGGAATTGTGTATGTAATTTACGAATGGCTATATGAACATATCCACTGGATGCGCCTCAAGAGTCGAAGATATATTATCTACAGACTCCTTACTCAAGCCATCCCTAATGAATTTAATTTTGTTTTCGTGATTATCAGACACCATTCCTAAAGAACGACAACGAGTATTGCAATTCCAGCTTGCACATTTGTAACAAACACCCATTTACTTAGCTCTATGTTTCTTTGCATAGGTGCTTCTTCCAAATCCAAGTAAAGAAGAATTACAGGAATCAGAATACTCACCTGCTAATCGGACCCGTGCTTTGATTACCCAACGAATGTCATTAGGAATATCATGGATCATCAGTAGTCTCATCCGTTCCAAGCGAGCTTTGTAGACTTTCATCAGAGAGTTTTGAGGGAGAGAAGGAAATTGCTTGTGAAGATTTTTGAGAATTTCTTCCATCATGAAATGTCTTAATCTGCAAAAACTAAACACACAAAATTAAATCACACCAAATCACAATATATACACAAATTGCATGGGTTGCCTCCCTACTAGCGCTATGTTTAACGTCGTCAGCTAGACGTGACTTCTCAAACGTTAGGCTGGATCTGAAAGTGTGACACTTTCTTTTTGTCGCTCAAATGATTCTCCCCAGTAGTGCTTGACACGATGACTGTTAACCTTGAATGTGTTGTTGGTGTTGGGATCCAGTAACTCAACAGCTCCATATGGTAAAACCTGAGTGATCACAAATGGACCTGACCACATTGATTTCAACTTTCCAGGGAAAAATTTCAACCTTGAATTGTATAACAACACCTGTTGCCTTGGTTCCAACTTCTGTGCACTATTTTTCGGTCATGCCATTTCTTGGTCTTTTCTTTGTACAATCTGTCATTCTCATAAGCCTGTAGGTGAAATTCCTCCAATTCGTTGAGTTGGTGAATTATTTTCTCTCATGCAGTTTGTGGATCTAGATTCTACTTCTTCAGTGCCCAGTACGCCTTGTGTTCAAGCTCAACTGGTAGATGACATGCTTTCCCAAACACCATACGATATGGGGACATACTAATGGGTGTCTTGTAAGTTGTTCGATGGGCCCATAATGCGTCATCCAATTTTATTGACCAGTCCCTCCTTGTTGATCCAATGGTTCTCTCTAAGATTCTTTTGATTTCTCTATTTGAAACTTCAACCTGTCCATTTGACTGTGGATGATAAGCAATGACAATCTTGTGAGTAACTCCGTAATTGGATAGGAGTGCATGTGAGCCACCATCACTAATAATTGCCCGAGGTGTTCCGAACCGAGTGAAAATGTTCTTTTTCAGGAATTTGATCACCACTTTTGAATCATTGGATGGCAGTGCAATTGCTTCAACCCATTTGGAGACATAGTCTACAGCAACCAGGATGTACATGTTTCCAAATGATGGAACAAAGGGTCCTATGAAATCTATACCCCACACATCGAATATCTCCACTTCCCGAATGTTTTGCAACGGTCCTTCATTTCTCCTCGAAATATTTCCCATTCTCTGGCACCTGTCACATTGAAGAGCAAAAAGATAAGCATCCTTAAAAAGAGTGGGCCAGAACAAACTGATTGTAGGACTTTGGCTGCAATTTTGTTTCCGCTGAAGTGTCCGCCATATGGTGATGAATGATAGTGCTGCAAAACACTATTGACTTCCTCCTGTGGAACACACCGTCTTAGTAGTTGATCAGCACAACATTTGAACAGGTACGGCTCATCCCAGACATAATGCTTGACTTTTTTGAAGAACTTCTTTCGTTGCTGAGTTGTCCATTCCAACGGCCATTTTCCTGATACAATGAAATTGACATAGTCAACATACCAAGGGGCATCTTGCTGTTTCATGGAAAATAGCTGTTCATCTGGAAACATTTCTTTGATTATCAGTTCTTTGCCAGCTGTTTCTCTATTCTCGAGTCTCGATAAATGATCTGCCACCTGGTTTTCTGTCCATTTCCTGTCTCTGATCTCCACGTCAAATTCTTGCAGAAGAAGTATCCAACGGATCAATCTGGGTTTGGCATCTTTCTTCATGATCAAGTATTTGATTGCTGAATGATCTGTGTAGACCACCACTTTGGGACCCAGCAGATACGAGCAAAATTTGTCAAAAGCATACACAACTGCGAGCAACTCCTTTTCAGTGGTTGTGTAGTTGAGTTGAACTTCATTCAAAGTTCTGTTGGAACACGAAATTATGTGAAAACCTCTGTCGATGGTCAGACGCAAATACCCAGTTTAACCCAATTGAACCATATGTCTCTGTCAACCAAATTACTTGGATTCATTAAGTTTAAGTTCCAATTATGGCTACCCCCGCCCGAAAAGTATATGTCTATCATGTAAGGAAATCTATTAAAGGGTTATCTATCCTCAATGAAGATCGTGGGCTATTAAGTCTAAGGCTGAAACCTAAAATTCCTTTATCAAGTTTATTTTAGATTTACCAGATTAATCTTATTAATAGCCAGTTAACAAGACGCATTAAACTTAAGACTTAATAAGTAAACCTTTAAAATTACCAAACTATAAAATAATCACTTATAAACCGGTGATATTAGAAGTCATCACAACCCTAGATAACTAACTTAGTTATGACACATAACTAGGGCTAGTAAAAACTTAAAAATCAAAGACATAAATTACAATGCTGAAAAGTAAATGCGGTAAAATAAATACTGAAAAGTAAAATTACAATAAAATAAAATGCTAAGGTAAAATGATCTACTTTTACTACTACTAATTTAGATATCTCCCTTAATATAATATATTAACTTGTGATGATATTACCAACCAGCCATATAGGCGGTAACCTGATTAGGTCAAATTAAGTCCAACCAGCCATAAAGGCGGAATCAAAATAAACCTGCCATATAGGCGGTAAGAAAATTTAATTACCAACCGACCAATCTGGCGGTATCCTTGCTTAGTCAGGTTTAAATCAGTTTAAAATGAATTACCAACCGACCAATATATCGGTATCATTTTTAAGTCAAATTTTAAATAGTGAATATATTATAATTAAGGGAGATTAATCTAAATAGCAATAGTAAAAGAATTACCTTTCACCCTAGCAGAATTAAGGGAGATTAATCTAAATAGCAATAGTAAAAGAATTACCTTTCACCCTAGCAGAGGGAAGTTATCTCCTCATGGTTGAATAGTAAAAAATGTAAAAATAAAGAAAGTAAATTACTATTACTATTACAGAACGTAATTAAAATTAATTACAAAACTGAAATTAAAATAAACTAGATAGAAAACTCCCTATTTACATCAGAGAATTCAGAGAGGAAGGTACATCTTAAACTAAAATTTTGAGCTTTATTTATAAGCGTCAATAAGCCCAGCGCGTCGCGACGCGCATATTTCTTCTTACGTCGCGATGCGTTGACGTGTCAAGCTTTAATTCACCTGTTTCAGATTCTTATCTGCCACGTGGCAATTCGGATAAATGAGTCAATAATTGAGCTGACGTGGCGCTGACGTGGCGATGATGTGGCACTGATGTGGCGAAAGTGATTGTCGGCACCGTAGGATTGCGATATGTGGCACGTTGTGATTGGCTGATGATGACGTGGCGGTGACGTGGCATGTTGACTCGATCGAATGGTGATGTGGACGATGACTTGGCTGACACGTGGAGTGACATATGGCAACATGTGGCGATGGCGATTGTCGGCACCATATGATGATGACACGTGGCACAACACACATTAGCAGATCGGCTGTGATGGTGACACGTGACACGACGCACGTTAGCAAAGTCAAACTTGTAAGATTCTGACATGTGGACCCGGCGCACGTTAGCATGGATCGGAGCACGTTAGGCGTCGCGACGCCTAAGGCTTGCGCGTCGCGACGCGTAAAATTACGAAAATGCCTTTTTGTCTATTTTTCACTATTTTGGCCCCAAATCACATCCAGAGAGTCTTGAAACTTTATTTATCTACAAAATAACACAAAACACATCAAAATATTCACAAAACTCAAGAAACTATACAAAATATTAGGTCAAATGAGTAGGAAATAGTGATATAATTACCACTCATCAGTTGTACATTGTTGGATTGTTGAAAAATTGATTGGATCAAATTTCCCTAATTTCCTTAAGTTGGCCGAAACTTACCCTAGTGTAACTTATGGTGATTTTTAAATTTTGACACTTGGATGTGTTAATAGCATGATATATATGTTGAATGTTGATTTAATTGGATTGGAATCAAATTGGATATTAATTTCTTGTCATTACTGTGAGTTAGCATGTTTGTTGGAGACTTGATTTTGCTTCAATTTTTGTGGGATATGAATTGGAATGATAAGCATGATTAATTAGATTAATTAATATTTTGAAAATGTTAGATTAATTAATTAGTTATGTTAATTACACTTAAAATGGATTAATGTAATATTTAGAATATTATATTAATGTAAATTAGTCCCTAAACTATTAAATGGGCTAATTTGGTTATATTTGGATTAATGGGATTGGGTTGGATCCAATTGGGCCTAAACTATTTCCATAAAAGTCCAAAATATGACTTTTGGGCCTTTTATAATCTAATTGGGCCTAATGGCCCAAAACTAATTTATGGCATATGGTGATTCCTAAATGGGCCAAGGCATTATGGGTTTGATCCATAATGGCCAAAAGTCCATACCTAAAAAATTAATTAAAGCCCATTGGACCTAATAGAATTGGCATTGGATGCTAAATGGGCCTTTGAGACCATTTGGATTGGATTTGGAATCCAAGTCTAAAAGGGCATTATTATAATAGAATAAGTGTAATTGTTTAATTTGGAATTAAACTTGAATTAGTATTGAATACAATTAAATTGGATTTAATATTGTAGTTTGATATAATTCAAGAATACTTACTTTGAGTATTTATACTTAAACGAGTTAGACTCACACAAATCAAATCGATGTATGAACATTGGATGGTCATTAATTGAAGAATTAATTAATTGGATTACATTGATTGACAACATGCTATGTGTGAATGCTTGGATGTATTTGTTTGAATATTGTATATCGGATGGATATTAGATGGGTGGGGAAAATTTTGAAAATTGTTCTAAATATTGTATTTATTTGAAATTGGACCAGCGTGTCCAGCCTATCACCTCTTATTCTCATTGTATTTCTCTTCTCACCAATTCCCCTCAATGTAAATGAGGTTTCTTACAGTGTTATGTAATTGGGTAAATAGAAGAATGTAAAGTGCTAGCGGGAGAGTGGAAAAGAAAAGAGAGAGATTTGTTCTAGGAAAAAAATGTATATGCTTTTAGAATGCATGTTTAAGGGTGTATGATGAGACCTAATCAAAGATAATAAGTTGGTTTCCAATTTATGAAAACGCCCTCGCATTTAATATTAAGTGTTTCCTTCCATTGAGTGGTTCTCTCTCAAGATCCAAGATTGGCCTTGATTTGTTGGCCAAATTCAAGATCATTGTCTATCGCGGATGTGTTTGAACCATGAAACCTTTGTTAATATCGCATGTCTTAGGCAGTTGTGACTTGTTGGCCAAAGTCAAGGTCACTCTTGTTCATCGACATGTATTGCGAAGCTTTCCCACTGTCAATGTGTCGCGCTTAACTGGAATCATTAAGCTTGTTGAGCCAAAGCCAAGGCTTAGTTGATTCAGAGGAAACATGTTAGGAAATATATTAGATATATGTTTCGGACTTGGATGTCCACCTACCGGATCTAGGAATTGGATGAGATTGAATTGATCTTAGAGATCTATCTAGTTAAATTTTATACAGCTTGTTGGCCAAAGTCAAGGTTGTGTATTATTTAACGGGATCCTAGCCCACTAGGAAATTAGGTTTCCCGAGTACTCAATGGAGGGTTAGAGGCTCACCAAAAATTAGTGGGAGGCTAGTATTAAATTTTCAATTTCATTTAATACACAATAATATGCGCACTCTATTATTATTATTTCTCGTTATTATATATATTAGTTGTACTAACATTATTCATTTATTGTTTTCTTTAAACAGTCAGACTGTACTCAACACTACTCCATTTGTAGTTGGTTATATAGTTGGACTGTAGTAACCATTGCATTTGAGTGTACCCGAAACATTTGATTGGATAGTTGGACTATATCAATCAAAATGGCTGGAAAGATAAACGTGAGGGACATAATCATTGTGAGAATGTCTTTAACGGCGTAAATTTTCCAGACTGGGAGATGAACCTCAGGATAGTCCTGGGAGCTGAGAAGTTACTCTATGTGATAGAGAGACCCCTCGGGCCTGAGCCCGAACTTGAGCGGCCAGTAGAGCATGAGCTTTGGAAGACTCACCGTGATGATAAATTTACTGCTCAATCTGTTATACTTGCTGCAATGACTCCTCAATTTCGTCGTCAGAACAAGGGATTAGATCATTATGCGATGAGGTTGAAGTTGAAGGATCTTCATAGATCTAATCTTAGATCTCAGAAGTATGAGTTTCAGAAGAAGCTCTTTCGCCCTCTTATGTCAGAGGGTACATATGTCGAACACTATGTGTCACAGATGATTGCTGACATTGAACAGCTGGGTCAGCTGGGCATTACCTTCGAGGTCGAGACTTCCATAGATTTGATCTTAAAGTCTCTGCCCGACTGTTGGGGCGGGTTCATCATAAACTATAATATGATGAACCAATAGAAAACTCTTGGAGAGTTAATGGCTATGCTGAAAGAGGCAGAGCCAGAGCTTCTGAAAGGCAAGAAGCGCGAGCGCATCTTACTTCGACATCCAAGAAGGCCAAGGCTTGGCCGAAGACTTATGGGGGTATGAAGAAGAATAAGAAGGGCAAGGCTTAATCATCACAGTCTTATGGGAAGACAAAGGATAAATCCCAAGACGTCTGCCTAAACTGTGGCAAATGGGGTCACTGGAAGCGTGACTACCGTAAGTTCAAGGTGGACTTGAAGGAAGCGAAGGTGGGCAAGGCTCTGGCTTCATGTATGTTTGTTATTGAAATAAACATTTCTACTACTGGTTTTAAAAATTGGATTTTTGATACTCGATGTGGTACTCACATATGTATTGATGTGCATGATCTGTAGATTAGCAGGAGACTGGCTTTAGGGGAGATCGATATGTGAGTCGGAAATGGGACGATAGTCACTGTTTTGACCGTTGGCACCTATGTTTTGAATCTACCCTCAAGGCATGTACTTACATTAGGCGACTGTTATTTTGTACCTAGTTTGACTAGAAATATTATCTATATCTAGTTTAACCCGATGCGGGTATACCTTTGTATTCAGGAACACTGAGTGTTTTGTTTATAAAGATGATATTTTGATATGTACATCAGATGTGAATAATGGTCTTTATATTTTGAATATAAACGAATCTCAAACATATAACATGACAAACAAAAAGCTCAAATTGAGTAAAACAGATGAGACTTATTTGTTGCATTTTCGTCTGGGACACATTAACAAAAATCTTATATCCACACTTTCGAAGAATGGATACTTGGACAGATTTGATCCTAATTCATATGATGTCTGCGAATCTTGTTTGTTAGGCAAAATGCCTAAAACACCCTTTAGTGGTAAATGTGTACGTGCCACCGAGCTGTTAGCCCTCGTTCATAGTGATGTATGTGGGCCCATGTCTAGCCAGGCTAGAGGTAGATATGAATACTTCGTAACCTTTATGGATGATGCATCGCGTTATGGTTATGTGTATCTTATGAAACATAAGTCGAAAACTTTTAAGAAATTCAAAGAGTTTCGACACGAAGTAGAAAAACAGACTGGCAAAAGTATTAAAACATTACGGTCGAACCGTGGTGGAGAATACTTAAGTAATGAGTTTCAAGATTACTTGAAAGAATATGGTATTCTTTCACAGTGGACTCCTCCCGGAACACCTCAATTGAACGGTGTGTCCGAACGGAGAAACCAAACTTTGTTGGACATGGTAAGGTAAATGATGAGTCGCACAGAGCTACCGATTTCCTTCTGGGGATACGCATTAAACAGTGCAATACTTATTTTGAATAAGGTTCCGTCAAAGTCGGTTGAACAGACTCCATAAGAGATATGGACATGAAAGAAACCAGGTTTCTTATTCCTGAAGATTTGGGGATGCTGGGCATATGTTAAACATTTGGATATTACCAAACTAGAACCCAAATCGGATAAATGCCTATTTGTAGGTTATCTTAAGGAAACGAAAGGATATTATTTCTACTACCCACAAGAGAATAAAATATTTGTTGCTCTTCATGCGGTTTTCCTAGAAAAGGAATTCATGAATGCAGTAGTAAGTGGGAGGAAAGTAGAACTCGATGAAAATCAAAGTGATATTGTTCCTGGCACTGACCCTCTCACGGAACACGAATAGTCCATAAGTTGTGAGACTATTCCATAATCTTCTGATACACAAGAACCGTGTAAGTCGGAGAGACTCAGAAAACAACTTGAGAGGTATGGGTTCTGATCTCACCTCATGTAGACATTAATCTTATTGAGGAAGATGAACTGGCTACATATGAGGAAGCGATACAAGGTATCGACTCCACTTTATGGCAAGAAGCCATGAAGTCCGAAATGGATTCCATGTATACCAACCAAGTTTGGACACTAGTTGATTTACCAGAAGGCATTAAGCCTATTGGTTGTAAATGGATTTTCAGAAAGAAGACAGACATGGAAGGCAACATACAAACGTATAAAGCTAGGCTTGTAGCTAAAGGGTATCATCAACGACATGGTGTCGATTACGACAAAACCTTTTCACCCGTTACAATGATTAAATCCATTCGGATAATGCTTGTTATTGTTGCATATTTCGATTATGAAATATGATAGATGAATGTCAAAATCACTTTCCTTAACAGAAACCTTTTGGGGGATGTTTATATACAACAACCTGATGGTTTTGTCTTACCAAGATATGCAAATAAGGTTTGCAAGTTAAACCGATTCATTTATGGATTAAAACAAGCATCGCGTTCTTGGAACCATCGTTTTGATGAGATCATAAAAGAATATGGTTTCATTCAAAACGAAGATAATTCTTGTGTAACTAAGAAGGTTAGTGGGAGCGCACTGACATTCATTGTCCTATACGTTGATGATGTATTGCTTCTTGGAAATGACATTCTCATGCTACAATCAGTGAAAGCTTGGCTTTCATTAAAATTCTCCATGAAAGACATGTGAGAGGCAGCTTTTATTCTAGGAATAAGGATCTACCGGGATAAATATAGAATGTTGGTGGCACTCTCCCAGAGCTCGTACATTGACAAAGTGTTGAAGAGATTCAACATGGATCAGTCCAAGAGGGGGCTGCTTCCGGTGTCACATGGTGTCTCTCTATCGAAGGATATGTGTCCTAAAACTCAAGATAAGAGATATGCAAGGATTCAGATCCCGTATGATTTAGCAGTAGGATCGATCATGTACGCTATGATATGTACGCGACTTGATGTCTCATATATTTTGAGCATGTGCAGTCGCTATTAGGCCGATCCAGGTGATGGTCACTGGATTACTGTAAAGAACATCCTTAAGTATCTTAGACGAACTAAAGATGCTTTCTTATTTTATAGGGAATGAGAACTTGAGGTGACTGGGTTCGCCGATGCAAGTTTCCAAACCGATAAAGACGACTGTAAGTCTCAATCATGGTACATATTTTGTTTAAACAACGGAGCAGTGAGCTGGAAATCTTACAAACAAAAGACTGTTGTCGATTCAACAACAGAAGCGGAATATATTGCTGCAGCTAAGGCAGCAAAAGAATCAGTTTGGATCCGTAAATTCCTAATTGGATTAGGAGTAGTTCTGTTAGCAGCTGAGCCTGTAGCTTTGTATTGTGACAATAATGGGGCTATCGCACAGGCTAAGGAACCACGGTATCATCAACGATCCAAGCATGTACTTCGACGATTTCATCTGATTCGTGAGATTATACATTGTGGCAATGTGAAGATCGAGAAGATCGCATCAGATGATAACATTGCGTATCCGCTTACAAAGGCTATATCTCAGCAAAAGTTTGAGCGACATGTACATAGTTCATGTGTTAGATACTTGAGTGATTGGCTATAGGCCATGTGGGAGATTGTTGGATAATTATGACCCATAGCATCACTATTTCTAAAGAACATTATGTTTTTGTACAAATTATCTATGTGACAAAAGGAAATTGCTATTTTATCATTATTGTAATTAGATTACTTGGATATATATTAATGATAAAAGTCCATATGGTTAAATCAGATTAATAAGATATGAGACAGTATTAATCCACGAACGGTTAATCATTAAATATCCATAGTCAAAGTATTATCGAGACTGGACATTAATAATGCGGAATAGACTAGTATTACACTTGTGCGCGTTATGGAAGCTTAACGGCATAATTCGCATATATTTAGGTATTGGATACTTATGCAAGTGTAATAAGAGGTTCTGTTAGCCGTTGGACCGGGAACAGTTCGCTCTGGATAGACCTACTTGGAATCTCATTGGTAGTATGACTATGTGTCTATGGGAATCTGAATCAGGGTAGGTGTATGTGATCTTTAACCTGAGACTTACATCACTATTACTTACGACAATCAATTTACTTTAGTATTGGTCGTCTAGAGCTTTAACAGGTTCTGTGTACGCCTGTATTGGGTTTACTGAGAACCGGTCCCTTACCGATCCCTATACCGGTGAGATGCTATGTTTTGCAACCTCTCTGAAACTGGCACATTTCATACCGGTGTCATATCGATTACCATATCGGTCATACTGGAGATTTCATACACACTGGAATCGGCATGCATCAAACTGGATACCATACCGGTTAGCCAAACTGACACTGACCATATCGGTCATATACCGGTGTCATACCAGTGAGCCTATTAGTAAACTTGGTTACTGGAGCCGGAAAGGACCAAATCGGTCCCCATATCGATTACCATACCGGTCTAACAGATATATTTAAAATGTAATATAGACGTTAAGAGCCGTTAATTACTATGCCAGCCGGCATACCGGTGTCTGAAGACTGGCATACCAGTCTCAGACAGGGGTAGTGGGGCTGCTTTACATTTTATTATATATTGAGCCCCAATTCATTTTTGCAATGTTAGAAACCTTCATACATCTTATACTAAGGCAAAAACAAGAGTGTTTCATAAACCTTCATATTCATATACACTCACACATCAAGCTCACACACTACACCTTCATTTACATTTGTAGTAAGCTTAGATCACTTGGGTAAGCAACTCACACAATCTTCTTTATCTTTGTGAGTGCCCAAGTGTGTTTACAAACATCTTATATATTCAAAACACTCGTATTTTATGAAATCCCATCGTTGGGTAATTGTAAAGGTTCGTGAGTAAGCCTACGTAGAAAACTCAAAGTATAAGGATTTGGAGTGAACCTTGGGTAAAACTCTTGGTTGCGAGTGAGCCACGGCAAAAACTCGATTGATAGTGAAAAGCTTCAAGCGCGGTTTGGGGGAGTGGACGTAGGCATCGTTGGCCGAACCACTATAAATTACAGTGTCATTTTCTCTAACCCTTAACTATTTATTTATTACAAGCTTTCTTTATTTGTATGCTTATTGTGTAGAAACTTGCATATATGTTATATATCGAAATAGAGAAAATCAACCTAAGGCTTAGTCGATAAATCTAGTTAAAATCGACAAAGTTTTTATTTCCGCATTATTAGCCAATAACTCAATTCACCCCCTCTTGGGAATATATAATTTGATTGTTATATTGCTGCTAGGTAATTTCATGAACTTCCATCGGCTCGGTCCTGGTCATTTCCATCGTATTTATTCTTCAGTTGAGAGTTAATTTATTACTTGAGTTTTCAAATCTGAATGTATATATGCTCAAAACTTTTCGTCTTCTTAGCAAATCCATTATTGTCTGATAGGACATGAGATTTTGTTTTCTTTAATATTTCAATGTATGGAGCCCTCACCATTTTGTTTTTCACAATCATGCAACATCATTTTCCTTTTGTGAATTATTATGTTTATGCATGGAGCCCACATCCATTTTCTTTTGCAACTATGCATGGAATTTTCCAACATAGAAAGCCTTTAAGACCTTCTCGAATATGAAGCAGTCTAGTCTTTTGCTTTAAATGTTCTCTTTTTTGTTTTTTGTTTTTTGTTTTTTATTTTTTTTTTAAATTATTGCCTCTGATTGCTTTAAGAAGAATTTGCAACCGAAAGTGTCTCTTCCAGTAATGGAACACCAATAAAGTACACCAATAAAGTTCAAGGCTTATCCTCCCATTGGCATTTCTCGATGAATGGGTATTACCGTGATCCCATCTCTACGAGACATATTTGTCCGTTTTGGATAATTTTGTGTTATTCTAATGACCTAAAATTGTTCTTGAGTTTTTTAATGGTGGTGAGACCTGTTTGGTGTGGTAATGATTGAATTAAAGTATTGAATTTATTTAATTTGGTGTTTATTGGCCATTACAATTTGAGAAATTAGGGTTCATAACCGACTTCAAATTTGGGGATTTTCATATATGTGTTATTAATGATGTATATATGATGCATATTAATTTTGGTGTTGATTGGACTTGATCTTGAATGGTTTTGAACCAATTTGGACTAAAGTGAAATTCTTTGAAACTTGAGGGACCTCTCGGCAATTTTGGAAAAATTATTTTCTTGAATTGAAATTTGTATTTTGACATGTAAATCATTTTTGTAGTGATTGGGAATCATCTAATTATATATTTGACAAATTAGGACTAAAATGATCAAAATGTAAAGTTTTGGGCATTTCAGTAATTACTGAAAAATCTGGAAAATATTTTTCAGAATTCTTTTTTTTAATGTGTATTTGATGTACAAATCATTTTGGTTGTGATTAGAAATCATCTAAGCTTGTTTTGAACAACTTAGGACTAAAATGATTAAAATGGAAAGTTTTGGGGTTGTATGGTAATTTACTGAAATTATGATTAATGGGTTAAAGTTTTTATTTTTGAGTATTGAGTGATTAAAACAAATAAGTTTATTTTAATTACCCAAGAAAAAATAAGAAATGGGAAAATTTGATTTTCCCGCATTCCGCTACGTAACCCGGATATTTTGTCTAAAACCCCAACAGTAACTACACACTCACCTTTAGCATTATACACGGAACACATTTTCCTCTCAAAGCGAACCTCTAGACCAATATCACAAAAATGACTAACACTCAGAAGATTGGCAGTTAGGCCTTCGATATACAATACATCATCAAGGACAGGGAGACCAGGCAAGGCTATTCTCCATTTTCCCATAATTGGTGCTCTTCCCCATCACTAAAAGTCACATTCACAGTCATGGTTTCTTCGTGAGACACAAACATAGCTTTATCTCCACAAACGTGTCTGGAGCATCCGCTATCAAAGTACCACATTTGGTTGTCCCTAGCCTTGAGGGCTATGTGTGCAACATAGCACTATTCCTTCCTTACCCACGTTTGTCTAGGATTTTTATTGGATCCCGAGTTCCTAGTCAACAAGGCTAATCTCTCACTTATGAGTTTGGTCTGTCGAGCTAAGTTAAAAACATGTTGAGCTAATGTGCTTGACTCATTTTGGTGGGAGGTCTCCCTAGTTCTAAAGCTGTTCTTTCTGAGCTTGAAGAACTTAGGTCGAGTGTGACCTATTTTGCCACACTAATGACATGTGGGAACAAACCTCGGCTGAGCATCTAAAACTTTTGGCTGAACATGAGGAGGGTTGACTCTGGTACTAGGTTGTTTACCTAAGACTTTAGGGGAAACATCCCTACTAGGTTTATCAGAAGAAGTTTTCAGCAGGGACAAAGACAGTTCTAGAGGTCGAAGCACTTTTGTCATCAGACTTAACAAAGCCTAAACCTATTTTACCACTAGAGAGGCACACCTAGGCCTATCATATGATCAATCTCTTGAGAGCCACATAAGAATGCTGACAACTGTGATCTTGTTCAAGCTTTTTCTAAGGACTTGATCCTCCCTTCTAATCCCTTGTTTATTTCCTTGAGATCAACAACAACTATCAGACTTTTCTCAAGCTTGATTTGAGCCTCATTTCTTTCTAGTTCAGTCTCTCTAAGTTGTTTGGTGATGTCAGTATTTATCTTTTTGGTGGTCAAACTCTCATTGAATAGCTCAGTGAAAGCTGTCTGGATATCCTCCTCATTCTCAAAGTCACTCTACTCAGAGCACTCTGATCCATCCATAGGTCCATTGACAACTCCACATCCCTCATGATCACTCACTTCCCAGGTAAATGCTATATGGGTGAAGTTTCTTTCTGATCCAGAGTTATCAGAATCTTCCCCATCTCCGTCTTCATCATCGGATAGAGACACAACCATGGTCTTCTTTCCATTCGACTTTAAAGTAGGGCATTCACCACGAATGTGTCCAAAGCCTTGACACTCATAACACCTAATGGTTTGAGATTTCTTATCCTTGTCATCTCTAGTTTCCTTCATTCCCGTCCTAAAACGATGGAAGTCTATAGATTTCTCTGTCCACCACTTATCAGTGTCAAAACTACTTTTCTTAGGTTTAGAAACTTTTTAAAGCTTTTTACAAACATGACCATGTCGGCATCTGAGAGAGATGTGTCTTTGTCATCATTAGATATAGCACGATTTTCAACATTCATAGATTTCATGGCTATATTTTTGGACTTTCTAAACCCTGGGAGTTTAGTCTCATAAACTTGAAGATAACCCACAAGATTGTCTAACTTCAACTTTTCTATATCTTTGCACCCCTCTATAGTAGTGATCTTGGGCAAAAATTTCTCAGGGAGTGATTTAAGAATTTTACTAATGGCACAGTTAGCGGGAATAGTTTCACCTAAGTTAATACTAGAATTGACTATGTCATTTATTTCAGCATAAAATTCAACGAAAGTTTCATCATTCTTCATGCGAGCCATTTCAAACCTAGTAGCCAGTTCTTGAAGTCTGTTATTCTTAACGGACAATGTGCCCCCATGAATAGTAGCCAGGATGTCCCAAGCATTTTTGGCCACTTCACACATTGAAACCCTTCTAAACTCAGAGGTACAAATAGCGGCATTTAGGGCATTGATAGTTTTGCTATTCCTATTACATTCATCAAACTCTTCATTGGACCATGAAAGTTTGTCTTTTGGAGAAGAAACCCCATCGACTGTGACCACAGAAGATTTCCATCCATACTCCACCGACATCCACGCTCTCTCGTCTAGAGATTTGAGGAAAGCTCTCATGCGAACTTTCCAATGAAGATACTCTGTTCCATCAAAGAATGGGGGACAATTCAAAATTTGACTTCTATCCATTTAAGATGGGTCAAGGACCGTGGTTAGGCTCTGATACCAATTGAAAAATATAAACGTTCTGATCCTATACACCTATGGGGGAATAAGTGTAAGTGCAGAAATAAAAAATTACTACTCTATCCAAAACACGTTTTGGCTAGTGATCCTACAATAAGATATCAATCAATCTCAAATTAAGCTAGTCAAATAAAGTGAAACATCAATCACAAATAATAAACTGCAGAAAATGAAAAAGGGACAAATGGATTTGTTTACGAACTGGAAACAGTGCAAGTAAAAAACCACTCCTGATATAGGCTACCACCCAAATCCACTTTATAAGAGAAACTTACAGAGATGGTGAAAAGACCTAAAGCAACAACTTTGCTGACTATATTCCCACAACTGTAATTACCTAAGGAACTCTCCAAGCCTGCACCAAGCAACTTTCTTCAGACCATCTGAATTCTCAATAAATTGAATCTTCTAAGCTACACCACAGAGCTTCGAATGATAATCTCAACCTTCAAACTCAGAAGGCTTAGAATATTGGTCAGGTTGTATATGGAGGGTAGATGGTGATGAAACAAGAAAATCACTCATAAGGAAAAAGACATGTAAGATTGAGTCTTCAAGGATGAGAGATCTTCAAAGTTTTGGAAAACTCAAAGCAAGAAATATTTAGGGTAATGTTTTCCAACACTTGTAAAGAGGGTAAGTGTTTTCTTTTATAGGTAGCGTTTTCTAAAAGGAAAAAACGCCTTTAAAAATGCATCAGAAAATACAAAAGATGCGATAGTCGTTCAAACGCGCCACGAACGCGAAAGATTTTGTAAAAGGTGTTCGAACGAAACTACGAACGCTACTCGAATGTGAAGCCACTGGAAAGGGTCGTTCGAATGAGATGAGAACGTTCCTCGAACGATTGGTCTCTGGAAGCTTTGGTTCGAACGAAGATAAGAACGTGCCACTAATGACAAACATTCGAACGAACAATTGAATGTGCCACTGATGACTGGCGTTCGAACAAATAAATGAACGTGCCACGAACGCTGCTCTGATAAAACTATCTGCCAAGTCAGCAACACACTCAAGCACTTCAAGACTCATTACAACTCAATGTAATATAGTTTGTTACGGAATTTGCCAACACATAAACCCAACAGAACGGAAAGATGAACGTACTACGCACGGGAATCTTCTGCCAAGTTTTATTCGAACCCAAATACGAGCGTGACATGAATGCCACTTACTCGAACATAAACACGAACGCAGAACTAACACATATATGACATATATCTTCATGCATAGACTGCCAAATATCAATCTAATTGCTCCGAGATCTTCAAGACTCATTACAACTCAATTGAACTTGTGAACATTTCCAATAAATATAGAACTGACATTGTTGCTGTTTTCTGTTCTTTGTCCTTGGTTTTCTGGTATCTTCTTCTTTGGCATCAGAATCTTGTTGCTTTGATTTTGGGCATCTTGAAGATGCAAATCTTCAACACTACTTTCTCTTCCTCAGAGATCTATCCAAACAAAGCTTGAAGATCTACTCCCATAAATATTCGAACAGTAGATCAAAGAATTCTACTTATATATTATTGTACATCTTTTTTATGGTCGAAGATTATTTCTTAACTTATTTTGAGTTCTTCCAGTACCTACTATTATATATGTTCTTATCCTCATTCATTGAAGCTTTTGTTTTAGCTTTGTTAGGCATCTTACAAAACTTTTTCCTATATTAAGCTATATCGGGTAAGTGGAACCAGTCCATTTATATATTATTGGCAAAACAACGTATTTTTGGTTCTTTCGATAGCTGCTTTTATATAAATTCTTATCTTTTGTTAGCCCATT
This sequence comes from Zanthoxylum bungeanum, assembly GCA_019454045.1. Classification (NCBI taxonomy): domain Eukaryota; kingdom Viridiplantae; phylum Streptophyta; class Magnoliopsida; order Sapindales; family Rutaceae; genus Zanthoxylum; species Zanthoxylum bungeanum. The sequence continues at coordinate 25,257 of SKCR01026268.1, read as the reverse complement.
TTTCTTTTTCCCCCTTAAAAAAAAACCCCTCGTATGGTTGAAAAGTCAAACACTTTCATATAAAAATTCAAACACACTCTGCTAGCTTTCCTTTATTTATTAGAGTCTATCTCTCTAGCTACAACAATATCCCTAGCTGAGATTTTATTTATCAATGAAAGCAAGCAGTTTAATATTTTATACCTCCGGCAATCTTCCGGCTTACTTCATAATTGTTAACCTCTTTTGTCCCTGTAGAATCAAAAGTTTCATCCTCAGGAGTATAAGTGGTCAACTTTATATTATCCTGGGATGGATAGTCAAGCACTAACACAAAGGCACGACTCCCATCAACATGTTGTGTATAAGTACTCTGATCGGCTGCGAACTTCCAACATAAATGATAGTATCTATCGTCCCAAATCGTCATAATGAGACTACTTGTGAACCTTCCATCTGGTAACTTTCCTACATAGTGAATCTCTACTGGATATTCCTTTTTCCCCAGCCACATAGCTCCCACCTCCTCGTCATTTCCAACAAGAACATATTCTTTTTCATCTGGATTGTCCTTGTTATTCACCTTTGTAACACCGGGCCAATTAGAAACCACCTTTCTCAAATTAAGAACCATCGATCCTATAACAAAGCTAACCTGCTTGTATGATATGCCTTGTATAACATGCCTTTTCTTTCCTTAATTTATATACCCAAAATGAAAAAGGCATATATGACTTTTTGTATCCCTTTATGAAAGAATCAAAATATAATATAAGTTTTGTTTTCGAATGCAATACGTCCATTCGTATATCATTCGGGTATCTCTTTTGTGATCAAACAAAATTTTTTTTAATATATTTTGTGTTCTTTTGATATATGCTTTTTTACAAGTTCTATTCTTTATAGATTTCGTTTTATCTTCATTATGCATTTTACAAAATATATTCGTATTAAGTTCTTATAGGCAAAATTATCAAAGCATATATAATATGTAATTACTCTTTGACCGGCGTAAACACACACGTATAACGCAAGCGCACGTATCGTTCAAGTAGTATAAAAATATCGATCTCACGAGGACTTAATTCCTACTATTGTTATTAAATATTGAATCTATTTATTTATAAATATCTAATTAAATGGAGAAGAGAATGATTGTTTGATTGGATGGTTGAATGTGGTTTTCTTAATTAAAATAAATAAATAAAAATACTAAAGAAAATAACAAAAGACTCAAAGATCTAGGGTTGTGAATCTTTCTAATATCTTTTAAAAGATGAAGTGATTATTTTATGTTTGTGTAATAAATCGGTTTACTAACCTGGAACACGAAATTATGCGAAAGCCTCTGTCGATGGTCAGACACAAATACCCAGTTTAACCCAATTGAACCATATATCTATATCAACCAAATTATCTGGATTCATTAAGTTTGAGTTCCAATTATGGCTACCCCCGCCCGACAGGTATATGTCTATCCTGTAAGGAAATCTATTAAAAGGGTTATATATCCTCAAGGAAGATCGTTGGCTATTAAGTCTAAGGCTGAAACCTAAAATCCCTATGTCTAGTTCATTTTAGATTTACCACATCAATCTTATTGGTGATTAGACAACAAGAAGCATTAAGCTAAAGACTTAATAAGTAAACCTATAAATTACCCAAACTATAAAATAACCTCTTATAAACCGATGATATTAGAATTCATCACAACCCCAGATAACTAACACATAACTAGGGTTAGTAAAAACTTAAAAGTAAAAGACATAAAGTAAAAATGCTGAAAAGTAACAGACATAAAGTAAAAGCTGAAAAGTAAAATAAAATAAAATGAAGTGCTAAGGTAAAAGGATCAACTTTTACTATTTACTATTTAGATATCTCCCTTAATATAATATATTAACTTGTGATTATTTTATCAACCAGCCATATAGGCGGTAACCTGATTAAGTCAAATTAAGTCCAACCAGCCATAAAGGCGGAACCAAAATAAACCTACCATATAGGCGGTAAGAAAAATTAATTACCTTGATTAGTCAGGTTTAAACCAGATTAAAATGAATTACCAACCGACCAATCTGGCGGTATCCTTTTTAAGTCAATATTTTAAATAATGAATATATTATTTTTAAGGGAGATTAATCTAAATAGTAACAATAAAAGAATTACCTTTCACCCTAGCTGGGGGAGTTACCTCCTCATGGTGAATAGTAAAAACTGTAAAAAGTAAAAAAGTAAATTACTATTATTACAAAACGTAATTAAAATTATTTACAAAACTAAAAACTAAAAACTAAAAGAAACTAGAGAGATAAACTCTCTATTTACATCAAAGAATTGAGAGAGAATAATACATCTAAAACTAAAAATTCGAACTGAATTTATAGGCTCGGGTAAGGGGTTCGCGTTGCGACGCCAAGCCAGCGTCGCGACACTGGAACAGTTAGGCATGGCATGCTCTGGTGATGACACGTGGCAATTCGGATATGAAGATAAGGCGACACGTGGCGAGGCGGCTGAGTGCTCAATTATTATGCTGACGTGGCACTGACGTGGCGAAAGGGAGTGTCGGCACCATAGGATTGCGACAAGTGGTAAGGCGTGATTGGTTGATGATGATGTGGCGGTGAGGTGGCAAGTTGACTCGGTCAACTGATGATGTGGACGCTGACGTGGAGTGACACGTGGCAATGGTGATTGTCGGCACCGTAGGATGATGACATGTGGCATGGCGCACGTTAGTAAATCGGCTGTGATGGTGACACGTGGCACGACGCACGTTAGCAAAGTCAAACTTCTCAAATTCAGACCCGTTGACCCGACGCACATTAGCATGACCCGGTGCACGTTAGGCGTCATGACGCCAAAGGCTTGCGCGTTGTGACGCGACCAAATTACCAAAATGCCCCTTTTTCCAATTTTCATTGTTTTGCTCCAAATCACCTCCAGATTGTCCTGAAACTTTATTTATCTACAAAATAACACAAAACACATCAAAATATTCACAAAACTCAAGAAACTATACAAAATATTAGGTTAAATGAGTGAGAAATAATGATAGATTTACCACTCATCACTCTTAAAATAGAGTAAGTTCATTTTTATATTATTAAACAAAAAAATATATTCATATGTTAGTGGACATCTCTTTTATGATCGAATAATATTTCTTACTTGATATCTATTTTTATATAAATTCTTATCCTCATACCGTTGAGAATCCCTTTATGATCGAATAATATTTCTTATTGTATTTTGTATTCTTTCAGTACCTGCTTTTAAACGTGTACTTATCCTCTTTCAATCAAACTTTTGATTTATCTTTTGTCATACATCTTACGAAGCATTTTTCTATTAAGCTCTATCGATATTGTTTTCAACCTCACAATATACAAGTTATGTAAATGACAAAATTATTAAAGTAGGACAAGCCCAATATTTATATTATTGGTCAACAAGTCCATTCATTTTTTTTCATTCATATGGTATGTGGGTATCTCATTTTTTGTTGAACAATTTTTCTTAACTTATTCGGAAATCTTTTGATATATACTTTTATATGAGTTTTTATCCTTATATTATTGGGTATCACTTTTATTGTCGAACAGTATTTCTTGATACATTCGGTGTTTTTTTTCCGTAGATGGTGATTTTTTACAGCACTCACTTCAAGGCTAAAGATCTGAGCCTTATGTTGCACTACCCGACCAAGACAGTTAGGTAGACCCAAGGGCCCAAAAGCAAGAAGAAGATTGGGAGAAGGACCCAACCATGATATGCAATGAGAGGTGTTTTCCTGTGGAAGTTTTGGAGGATGAAATAATAGTGATCCCGACCCAGCCATTTAAAAGTGTGGATTTGTGATGTTCCATGCGATTTGGGTACCCCGACCTAAGGAGATTAAACAAAATTATACCCGGCTAGGTTAGAGCAGCATGATGTATGCTCTACTAGAAAAAAAAAGGAGTGCATCTAAAAGGCTAATGATGAAAATAGTAAATCAACGACTCATATGAAGCCATGAGTTCTATCAGCCGCCACAGGCTTCCGCAGTGGCTGAGAAGCTGGCTTGAGGGGCAATGGATGCTGTGTATAAGTGGGGTAATGATGATTAAGTGATACAGAGTGACGTCAGGGTCAGTTATAAAGGTGATTTGAGAACCTATGTAAAGGGGTTGAAGTCATTGTAGATGGGGTTAGTTCTTTTAGCTAAACAACTTGAGAAAGAGAATTGTAATTTGAGAGAAAGAGTACTAAGAAACGTTTGTGATAGAGAGAGAAAGTGAGTCATGTATCTGACCACGTTGTGAGAAGTAGACCGGACAATTATAACCCAATGAGTTATTTTTAGTGTATCTAGTGTAATTCCCATTTTATCAGCTCAGGTTAGTATTTACCCCGAGGCTAATAAAATCATCACCTATGTCCGACCTACCTTCTCTCTAGCCAGAAAATCCGACAAAACATGAAATGAAAACCCTAAATCCAACCGAATGTGACACAGCTGTCATTGAATAAATAAATTATCAGATACTGAAGTTTAGGAATTTGATTACGTCCGTCCGGACATATAATTCAAATAGAATACCCGACTAGACATATATTGAGCTGTCAGCCCACATATAAATTAAATTAGCTAGAATCATTAGCCTGATTAAGTCCGACCGGATATACATCCCAAATCTTAAATCTGACTGGACATGTTTCAAATTGTGTTTGACGTTGTGATTGCCAATCACTCGAGATAAATTAGAAGAACAAGGATCTTGCTTCCCCTTCCATCCTGAACCTCTTGTTTCACTATAAAAATGAGTCTCATCAATTCACAATGGAGGTTCCTAGCTTAGAGAGATCCACCAAAAAGAAACCTTGTTAAAACTCTAAAAACAATGAGCTTAAGAGGGAAATAGAGAAAAAAAACACTGATTCTTGCAGTTCCTTCTCCTAGTACGAATCTAGCAATGACTCGGACTTCAAAAAAAGTCTTCTGAGCCACAACATAAGTAAAGGTATAACCTGAGGGAACCTTCTTTATTTATAAATGCTTTGGATTTTCTATGATAATACAGTATCTTATGTCTGATTGGACATGCACACACATTCGGCCAAAGATATATATTCGGCTGTGTTTATTGCTTTCTATATTTTGCATGCTTAGCTATTTTATATTATGCTTGTTAATGTAAATCTATGCATGTTTAGTTTTTTTTCATTGTGCTAGTTTAGTTGTTGATATACATGTACTGTTTAAGATAGGATTAATATGCGCATGCTATGTTTTTTATTGTCTGATATGCAAATAATGTTTGGCCTGGCATGTTTTATATCCGGTCGTATGATCCCGGTGGTATATAAGATGGAAATCTGAACGAAAATTCCATAGCAGGTTCCGCATGGACGGTGATGTGGTATGCACTTGGGATACAACTCCATGTACCATTAGCAGATGACCATCTCATTGGTGTTACATCTAGAATGCATGTTTGTTGTATTTGTAATCATTGGCATGTGCTTCTATATTTGTGGTTTATGATATCCGGCCAGATTTCTAGTAAGTCTGACCGGACATATAAATTGAATATTTTGTTCGGCCAACCTTGAGACATATTCGTCCAGGCCTCTCGGAGGCTAGGCCCATGAAATGCATGTCATATTTATTCCAGTACTATTTTATATCAATTAGTATAATAATGTAGAGTAATTTTTCCTATTTGATTTGCTTTTCCTTTATTATTTATGTTTGCACCATTGTGTGATATATAAACTTATTTTATGTGATATTGCATTATAAGATATTAGGATACCTCTTTCACGCATAAATATTATACTAGCATAAGTAATTGACCATTTTAAACCCAAACGGGTTTAAGGTCGGACCTTGCGAGGGGTGTAGCTCGGTCTTAAATCATCTCTAGTGTTTCATGCTGAGTAGCTACTCCCTTATTCTCTGGTTAGTCCCCTTGTAGGATTATCCGCACTCTCTATGGGCTGCAAGCCCAACAGTGTAGTGGTTTTTGACGTCATAGGTATAGCGGTAAACCCCGCTTCGCTCCTACAGATGGCGACTCCACGAGTGATAAAGAATCGGCTCCGAAAAATGCCTTGTAGTAATTATGGCGAGATTAAGGAGAATCATGTCTTCATCTTTTACATACCATTTTTAACCCCGATGACATTGCATATCAAGAAATCGCTTTCACTCAAGGCGGTGGATTGATATATGATGATAACCATCACTTACTGGCACATACCATTGGATATTAATGGTACACTCACTTATTCGATTGAACCATTGAGTGGGGAGACATATTCATATCCATTATATCCTTATGTTAGGGTTGGTGCTCTGAGCGCCAATTTTATTATGTATTTCCCTGTAAATACTAATGTAATATTTTATTATCAATAAAATAAACAGTTTCTTTTATATAACATCCTCTTATATATGGTAAAGACGCAGCAGACCGTAGAATGATTAGTTATGATATTGTTGCAAAAGCGTCGTAACTGAAATTGAGTTGTATCATGACGTTGTCATTCTTAGACAGTTCCTGGTCAAGGTTTACACTACTTGGTCAGTAAAGTAAACCCGTTGAGACTGGTACATGTCGTATATTAGAATCTTGAAGGCTTGGAGTCGCGACGCTGACGTCATGATGACGTAAGGGATGACACACGTGATGACGCATGTGATGATGTGGCGATGAAGCGTGTCAGCAGAATAGTAACTGAGGCGTGTCGCGATACAGAAGGTGTGTGCGTCGCGACGTAAATTTCCATTTTTGCCCTATTTGTCCATTTTTCACCGTTTTAGCCTGATTTGATTCCATTGAGTCCTGAAATCTTATTTATCTACAAAATAACACAAAACACATCAAAATATTCATAAAAATCGAAAAACTATACAAAATATTAAGTAAAAGGGGCGGTAAATATTGATATATTTTCCGCTTATCACACCCTCAAACCTAACATTTAGCTAGTCCTCGAGCAAAACAACAAAATAAAATGCAATAAACAACTTTAAAATAAAATTAAACTAAGCCACTTTCGTAGGGATCACGGTTGCATTTAGCATATGCAACAAGCCTTTAAACCCCTAGATGTCCCTAGTGGAGGAGTTGTAGTCTCATGAGAGCTTACAGTGACGATACCCACAAATGTCAATCAAATGTACAATCAAACACACAAAACAAGTAAGTGACTAAACAAATGAAATTCTTATCCAAATTAATAGTTGTTTTCTTTCTTTCTAAATTACCAAAAAAGTAAATTCTCCGATTAATTTTACCATTCTCCATATACACAACCAACAAGGTATTAATTAAATCATTATGCCCATAATATTTATAAGTGTAGTTGAAAAAAGAGTAATATTTTTTTTTCATAAAGTCATATCTGAATTCACACATTTTTAGCAATGGATTTTTATTTTTATTTTTTTTTATATATAACATCTTCAATCCTTGTAGCGAGCTTTGGGCCAGTGACTCCCAAACCAATTGGCTTTAGGATACTATGTGTTAAGACACCCCTACGGACTTAATTACTCGGATTTCATATGTTAAAAATTCTACCGTTTGACGCGAACAATCTCTGCTTACTGAGGCAAGACGTCTGGTTACTAAGTAGAAACTTTATTATTATTAACTCAAGCTTTTACCGTTTGACACGAACAATCTCTGCTTACTGTGGCAAGACGCCTGATACTAAGTAAAAGCATGGTTAATTATTTATATACACATTTGTTTTATTCCATCGCTTTCATATGCTTCCTACAATAAACTAGAGCACTGAATATTACAAACTTTTCACTTACGACTCACATCCGTATGTTACCATGCATATTGATAATACCTATCAAATGAGCATTTGAAGATCCAATTTAATCAATATTATGGAGAATTCACAAATTTAAATAATTCAAAAGGAAATAAACAAAAATTAACTTGTTACGAAATAGGTTGAGATACGTCTCAGGAAAGGAAATTCCTTACACAGCTATCTCAAACACCATTCCACCTAGTTAGTCAAAATAAAAATCAATTATTTTTTAAAAATTTTAAATTATTGACTAAACAACACATCGAAAAATAAAAATAAGATACTAATCAACTATTCCCCTCCCCCAAACCTAATTGAGACATTGTCCCCAATGTCTAAAAAGAAGAAGAAGAGTTTACAAGAGAGTACCTGGTTAGCGTGTAATTCTACATCTAAAAAGAAAATTAAAGGTTAAGATCCAGATTTATCTGAAGCTTCTTACCACGATCATTATCGGACCAGTTTATCTTGGAAATGATAGGGTCAATTTGTGGTTCAAAGGCTAAGAGTTGGTCAATTAAATCATTGGTTGTTCTGGCAGTGAAAAGAATATCTTTTACAGGTTTCAAAATGAACCCATTTCTCCAGGCATCTTCAAGAAACACACAAAGAAAGACATAAAATCCATCAACATTAAACAGTCAAATTGGTTTCTGGTGTATGTTCATAGTGCTTGACTTCTTTGAAAAATTTCTTTCATTGCTGAAGTGTCCATTCCAACGACCATTTCCCTGATACTATGTAGTTTACATAGTCAGCATACTATGGGACTTCCTGCTTCTTGATGGCAAACAACTGTTCATCTGGAAAAGTTTCTTTGATTGTCAGTTCAGTGCCAGTTGTACCTCCATTCTCTAGCCTCGATAAGTGATTTGCCACTTGATTTTATGTTCCTTTCCTGTCTCGGATCTCCACATCAAATTCTTGCAGTAGAAGCACCCAACGGATCAATCTGGGCTTGGCATCTTTCTTCGTGATCAAGTATTTGTTTGCTGAATGATCTGTGCTTTGGGACCCAGTAAATAGGAGCGGAATTTATCAAAAGCAAACACAACTCGAGCAACTCCTTTTCAGTTATTGTGTAGTTGAGTTGTGTTTCATTCAAAGTTTTGCTGGCGTAGTAGATGGTGTGAAAAATGTTTTCTTTGCTTTGTCACAAAACTACAGCTACAGTAAAATCACTAGCATCACACATCACTTCAAAAGGAAGTGTCCAATCTAGTGCTACTATGATGAGGGTAGAGACCAGCTTCTGTTTCAAGATCTCAAAAGTATGATGGCATTCTTTGGTGAAGTTGAAAGACACGTCTTTCTTCAGCAGATTGCATAGAGGTTTAGCAATCTTGGAGAAGTCTTTGATAAATCTCCTGTAAAATCTTGCATGCCCGAGAACACTTCGAGTCCTTTTGACTGATGATGGTGGAGGTAATTTTTCTATCGTCTCAATTTTTACTTTATCTACCTAGATTCCCTTCGGTGAGATCTGATGTCACAGGACAATGCTTTTCTGCACCATAAAGTGGCATTTCTCCCAGTTTAGTACCAGGTTGGTATCTTCACATCTTTATAACACTCTTTTCCAGATTTTGCAAGCAGTGGTCGAACGAGTCTCCAAATACTAAGAAGTTATCCATGAAGATTTCGATGCTTTGTTCTATCATGCCTGAAAAGATGACCATCATGCAGTATTGAAATGTGGCAGGAGAAATGCAGCGTTGAATATCAAGAGTCCAAATGGCATCCTACAGAAAGCAAAAGTACCGTACGTGGATGTAAAAATGGTTTTCTCCTAATCTTCTGGGGCGATGGTAATCTGATTGTATCCTGAGTATCCATCCAGAAAATAATAGAATTCATGTCCCGTCAATTTATCTAGCATCTGGTCAATGAATGGTAGTGGGAAATGGTATTTCCGTGTTACTTTGTTCAGCTTTCTGTAGTCCATGCATACTCTCCATCTAGTTATTGTCCTTGTTGGAATCAGCTCATTTTTTTTATTTGTGACTGTAGTCATTCCTCATTTCTTGGGTACACATTGCATAGGACTCACCTAAGTGCTATCAGAGATGGGATATATGATGCCTGCATCCAACCATTTGATAATTTCTTTCTTAATGACTTCCTTCATGATTGGATTCAGTCTCCGTTGATGCTCCACTATGGCTTTGTACTCATTGTTCATCCGGATTTTTTGCATGCAAAATGATGGACTGATGCCTCGAATGTCTACTATAGTCCAGCCAATAGCTCTTTTGTGCTCGTGTAGCACTCTCAACAACTTATCTTCCGGCACCCATGTTACCGATGAAGAAATAATCACAGGTAAATTATAAGAGTTTTCCTAATATGCATACATGAGATGGCTCGGAAGCGGCTTTAGTTCCAACTGTGGTGGTTCTTCAATTGAGAGCTTGATTCGCTCCTTTTTTTGTAGTTCCAAACTTTCCACCTGTGGTGTTGATCTGAAGCGAGAAGCTCCATCAAGATAGTTGATATATTCCAAAATCTCATGATCTAGTTCTTTGTCAGTCATAGTGGTGATGCATGCCTCAAGTTTTTCAGTGGAAAGTTGCATTGCATCTGTGTTCTAGATGATACAATCTATTACATCAAGTCTGAAACATTCATCCTCCTTTTCGTCATTCGGGAACTCCATGGCTTTGAAAACATTGAATGTTACTTCTTGGTACTGTACCTTCATGGTTAGTTCAACTTTTTATACATCAACGATGGTTCGACTTATAGCCAATAATGGTCTCCCGAGGATGATGGGTACATATTTATCTTCCTCCATGTCAAGGATAATGAAATCGGCTGGGAAAATGAATTTGTCGACTTTGACTAATATATCTTCCACTACACCTCTCTGAAATATGAGTGATCTATCAGTAAGTTGTAGAGTGACTGAGGTGGGCTTTGCTTCTCCAATCTGCAGTTTCCTGTAAATAGACAAAGGCATCAAGTTAATACTACACCTAAATCACACAAAGCCTTACCGAAGTAATGTTTTCATATAGTGCAAGGGATTGTGAAACTGCCAGGATCTTTCAACTTTGGGGGGAGCTTCCTCTGAATGATGGCGCTGCATTCTTCTGTCAATGCTACAGTCTCATAATCTCCCAATCTTCTCTTTCATGACAGAATATCTTTCATGAATTTGACATAGCTAGGAATTTTTTCCAACGCTTCTGCAAATGGAATATTGATATGTAGCTTTTTGAAGATCTACAGGAATCAAGCAAATTGCTTATGTAGTTTATGTTTCTAGAGACACTGTGGAAAAGGTGGAGGTGGAGTAAATCTTTCTCAATCATTTTCTTTTGCCTCTCCATCTGTGGATCTGCTTCGCTGCTTTCTTTTGGAACTTCCTCAACAGATACCTTGACTCTAACATCTTTGTTGATTTCAGTGCCGTTTTTCAAAGTGATGGCTTGACATTTCTCATTCCCCCTGTTCATTGGATTTGGTTCTGTGTTACTAGGAAGGGTGTCTTGCGGTCTGTAACTTTGAGCATTAGCCAGTTGTCCCAATTGATTTTCGAGTGCCTTTATAGAAGCTAATTGGCTTTGAAACATTGCTGTTTGATTTTGAACCAGAGCTGCTAAAATGTCGTATTTTTCTTCTTGCTTTTTCATTTGGGCCAATAATTCTTCTATCCCTAGTTCTTTTTCATACTCCTAGCCTTGGTTCTATTGTTGGAATCATGGTGGTGGGTTGTTCCTTCGCCCTGCAGTGTTGCTCCATGCGAAATTGGGATGATTCCTCCAACCTGGGTTATAGGTATTGGAATATGGATTGTTTCCCTGTCTTTTGAAATTGCTAACATAGTTCACAGTCTCATCATGTTGGTTGTAAGATTCCGCCTCTGGTACTCCGCCATATGGTGAACTTGTGGATCCAGTATTACCCTGCATACTAAGAGTTTCCAGATATTTACATATCTGATCCAGTCTGACATTCATTGCTGTGTTGGCTCATACTTCGTGGATTCATGTTATTCGTTGGATCATGCTCCTTTCTGTTCGCAACAAGAAATTATTGTTGTCCATTTCTTCAATTAAGTCACATGCCTGATATACTCATTTTCCATTATAGCTCCTCCAATAGCAACATTTATTGTGGTTTTCATCAATCCAGAAAGTCCATTGTAGAAGGTTTGGAGTAGCCACTTTGCAATCTTATGGTGAGGATATTTTCGAAGCAATTCCTTGTATCTTTCCCAAGCTTCACATAGGGATTATGAATCATGTTGCACAAACCTCGGCTTTGTTGTTCTGGCTGGGGGAAAATATTTTGCAAGGAATTTGGTGGCAATAGTGTTCCAAGTTGTGATGGAACCTGCTGGTAGTGAATGGAGCCAAGCCTTAGCTCTATATTTCAAGGAATATGGGAACACACGCAGATGCATTGCTTCTTCTGCCGTTCGGCTGTAATTTAATGTGCCACAAACTTCCAGGATGTTGCTGATGTGGGCATTAGGATCTTCAGTTGCCCTCCCCCCGAACTGAATAATTGATGTATTATCTGAATGCATATTTTGATGTCACACACATTTGCTGGTAATGGTGGAAGTACAATACATGATATGAAGCAGTCAACCACCGAAATTGTTATGTCTCGAATGGGAGTTGTGTTGGGGTTTCGGGCGATGGGCGCAGCGGAAGCGCGGCTCGGGCGAAATCATATTTTAAAATTTTTTCAAAATACCAAATAAATTATTCAAGATCTAATATGAATAATTTATTCATATTTCACCTAAACATATTTATTTAATATCAAATATTAACATAAATAAGGTTGAAAACTCGTGAAACTTTTACGAAAACCGTTTTTTCGTAAAATGACGTAAAATACGTTTTTGACTGAACCGACCGTCCGACACTTATGGGGATTGCCCAAGTCAGCCCCAATAGTGTCGGGGCAGTTCATGGGCTGTCCAAATAGTGACAAATTCACTGTTCGGACAGCCGTCACCCGATTGGCTCAAAATCCACCCGGTAACGCCGTTTTTGGCCGTTTTCGCTAATTTCAACTCGGAAACACTTTCTGGCAATTGTTCCAACTCCCAAAGCACATCCAAAACATTCATAAGACATATTTTTCATCACCAAATTTCTAGATATTCCAGGTCTGAACAGTGAGCAGAAACAGTCAACTTTTCATGCTTAAATCCAATTTTATCACAAGATTAATCAAATTAATCAAATACCAATCCAAAGTCACCCCAAATGAAGAACTCTATAAAAATTCTAGGAATAATAAGAGTGGCTATCACACTCTAGAATGGCAACAAAGTTGTCCAATAACAATTGATTAAATTGGAAACTAATTACACTAATTACTTCCAAAATACTTCACACATGCTTCAACACATCCAATTCATCCATCAACACCAAAGCCCAAAATTTTAAGAAACTAAGGAACCCTAGAACCATTATAAGAATTTAAGAAAACATGAAACAAATTTTCCAAGCTCAAGAAGATTTAGGATTACTTTTAATCTCCAATTTCCCAAGCTTTTTTTCTTGAATTTCCTTCATTTCCAAGCTTGAATCATCAAGTAAATATGAAACCCATTTCATTTTGGTGTTCTCGGCAATGAATGAGTGAACAAGAGAGAGAAAAAAAATTTATTTCCTTTAATATTAGTGTTGACCGACTTTAGCAATATGAAATGGGGTATTTTTGTCAATTTGTTTTTTATTTTAATCAAATTAAAATCAAATCAAACTTTATATTATCAAATCATATTTTGACAAATAAAGTTTAATTAAATCATGCCAAGTGTTCAAATAATAATTGGACATTTTTCATAATATTTATGAAAAAGTTTGATTAATTAATTATTGAAATATTTAACAATTAAATATTCAAATAATCAATTAATGTAATTATTATTATACATGTATTTTTATTTACAATAAATAACAAATACATATATTTATGGCATATGTCAAAATCTCATTTGACGAATAATTAATGTGTATCTAATCGTATTATGTATCAAATACAAATACACAATAATTATTATCAGACAAAATCCCCTAATTGCATGTGTTATCATTTAATCGATTAAACGATCCGAATTAACTCACTTAATCCGATTAAGTATTATGAATAATCTGTATTATTCATATCGAGTTGCCCATGTACTCAATGAGTACACTCCATATTGTGGGACTCTCTAAGTTTAGGTTTATCCGTCACGAAATCCAATTTCATATCCATAATCCACCCACTCATGGATTATGACGACCACATATAATCTCGTTAAATTATGCAAGTCGAGGTCACTGTATACGTATAATCCATCTGTCACAGGCTATCCGTATTATACCTGGGATATAGATAACAACGTCAAATATGTTCGGTCTAATACATTCGACTATCAATTTACAATCTCTAAATAAAACTTGGAACTGATTTCTGAAGTTATACCACGGCCATGGATTTACTAGATTGTAAAGATGTGAGGATGCATATGCCCTGTACACAGGACTGACAGATCCTATCTTGATACGCACTGGATATCATTAGCATCAGTCCACACCCAACGAACAAGCGGAGGTCTGATCATTAATAGATCGTTGACGTGACTGCCATCAAAGTGTGGAGGATAACTCATATATCCCACTATGGTATCTCAAGTCGAAGGACCACTATGCTTGCTCAACTCGAGAAGGTTCATATAGACGTTGGTGTACCATCTATTAGGAAACCTTCAGTGAGTCATTCGGTGTCTTATCAAATAAACACCTACATGTCTATACGAGTCTCCTGAGACTCATGGCTCACTGGGATAAACCATCGGACCAAGTCACGATATACGACATGTACTGGTCTCAGTGGATTTTACTAACCGACCCGTGTTAGCAAATCTTGACGAGGAACTTTATTTAAGGATATACAACTAATAGTGCACTTCCTAATGTCAATTACAAACTATGTTGTAACTGCGCACTATACTGTAAATCCTAGGGTTATTGTCTAATATACACGTATCACTGAACCAGATTCAGTTTCGATCTAATCATAATAAGATATCTAATCGTAATTAGATCGAATAAGTGTATAAAAGACAAGGGTGCTACCAGTAAATTAGTAATATTATGGAAAATGACATTGCTCGTATTTATGAATCAGATATAAATACGATCCGGATTGGCACTCCGAGCACCAACCCTAACAAATTGGTGGTGTAACTTCCAAAGGTTCAGGTTCTTGATTGTTCATGATGATCAGTGCTTATTGGCCTTCTCGCCTTTTCCTTCTCAATTGTCTGATTGTTCTTTCAATTTCTGGGTCAAGCGGATCAATTTCAAAGCTTCTGGTTCTTCTCATGTAGTGTCTGAGTACCTGAAACACAAGAAAACAAAATAATAAGTAAAAACAAATTATACACGAGTAAAAGTACCTAACCCCAAAATTAATAGTAAAAGATAAATAAGTCCTCGGCAACGCACCAAAAACTTGATCGGAGGTAACGCACACGTTACGCAAGCGCACGTATCGCTCAAGTAGTATAAAATGTATTGATCCCATGAGGACTCAATACCTATGCTATTAATTTATGAAGCTAAATGTCTACGAGTATCTAATTGATTTGATTGTTGGTTGGATGAAGACTTTTATCTAAAACAAGTAAATAAAACAAAACAAAGATAGATTTTAAGTTTTAAACAATGATATGAAAATATCCAGGGTTGTGAATCCTACCAATATATTTCTAAGGATGAGTTGATTACCTTGTGCTTGTGTAATATGTAAGTTTATTAACCTAGAACACGAATTTATGCAAAAGCCTTTTCCGATGGTCAGATGCAAACACCTAGAATTACCTAATTAACTATATTCCTATAATAATTAAGAAACTCCGAATTCATTAAGCTTAAGTTCCAATTATGGCTACCCCGCCCGACAGGTACATTCCTATCCTGGAAGGAAATCTCTATGGTGAATATGAGTGTGGGAACACAGGAATCTGGGGTGACGCATGCTGTCCCGGGCTCGCGGCCCGGTCGGGAGTACGGAGTAGCCACGGGGGACTAAACCGGAGAATAATGGAGTCGCCACCTGGTGTGAACCGGGAAAATGAGATTTAAGGCCGCACTCACCCCTCGTAAGGGAAGACCTCAAACCGTTGGGTTCGGAATGGTCCCTTACTTATATCATTTGTAATGAAAGGATTTACATAATAATTTAATCAGGCTTAAGTAACACTTATTCCTAAGAACATCATGCTTCTATATTCACGGGTACAAAATAACACTTATACATACATTTCGCATATATCTCATATCTAAGAACACATGCCTGAAAATACCTCAAAGTAACAATGAACATACAACCTCATTCGGCATATCATATTCATGAAAAACACAAGCATACATAATATCCGCACAAGCATACATGTGAGCACTTTTCCAAGTGATACGTGGAATTGTACAGACCACATTACCGTCCATTCGGAATCGGCTATAGAATTTATGTCTGGGTTTCCATCCGATATATCACAAGAAATAATACTCCAAAGTCATCATGGCATAGGTATATGAATCGTAATACGTTAAATCAAGACTAAGGCAAATGACGCAACTAATGGAATAAACATGCTTTTCATTATTACGTGCACAAAGATAAGAATGACTGTGTGTGGTTCCATAAAACAATCACCTAAGAAACAATTATACATGGCATGTGATGAATATGTCTCAGTTCAGTGTGTTCGCGTTCGTGTAGCGTTCGTAAACGCGTTCGAACGGTAAACAGAAGGTTCGCGTTCGTATGGCGTTTGATAACTCGTTCGAACGGAAATGAAACAGAATGCTCACGTTCGTATGGAGTTTGTTAACGTGTTCGAACGGAAATGAAACAGAATTCTCACGTTCGTATGGCGTTCGTGAACGCGTTCGAACGGAAATGAGACCTGATGCATGATAAGGCAAAATGCATACGCGTTCGAGTTGCGTTCGTAAACGCGTTCGAACGGGAACAGGCCTGATGCATGAAATGGGACGCAATACATAAACAAAATAAAGGGGCGCGGCGAAGTACTGCCGTAAAGGTGGCCTTTTGGGGCTCTTGATCTCTCAAAGAGAGGACCTTTAGACCAACATACTAAGCCCATGCGCATCACATCACACATACAAAAATAGAGCCGATCATATCAAAACCAAGTATGCCCGATTGAACACATCTTACATCCAATCCGGACACACATCAACCGGCGCGGCAAAGCATCGTGGTAAAGGGTTTTAACCCCTCCCCATAAGGGATCTTTCATTCCACTTACTAAGCCCATGCACTTGATTGAACCATGCATAAAAAGATAAAGCAATAATATCAAACTAAGTATGCCCGATTGAACGTATCTTGCATCCAACCGAACACACATCAACCGGCGCGGCGAAGTAGTGTCACAAAAGTGGCCTTTTCGGCTCTTCGTCTCTCAAATAGAGGACCTTTGGACTAACTCACTAAGCCCATTCGCTCGATTGAATCATGCATAAATAAACAACATACAGAATTCAGGTGACGAAAAATAAACAAACCAAAGCAACACAAGGCAAAAGATAGTGCCGTTTACTCAAGCGGTACGTGGAGTTGTGTCCCGAGTACATATCATATTACCGTCCATTCGGAATCGGTAATGAAATTTATGTCCGGGTTTCCATCCGATATACCGCGAGAGTTAACACATTTCTCATTCATCCAATACCCACAACAACCATCATACATAAACAATATTCAACGAAGAAGTACAATATAATCAAAATAAATAGCAAAAATCACGTAGAGATGAGTGTGAAAAGTACCATCATGTCTAACCTTTTAAGCCGTCTCTCGGACTCGCGTTTCACGAAGATCGGAAGGGGTAAAGCTCCGCAACTTTTCTGGTTCACTGGTTTGCCTTTTCCTTCACTGTTTGGCCGCTCAAGCTACTGTTTCGAGTCCGTTTTGCTCCTGTTCAGCCTCTGTTTGCGGCTCACTGCTCAGGCCACCTGTTTTGACGTTTCAATGAACTTCCAAGTTTGTGTGGGTTCTTAGTGCAGTTGTGTGTGATTATTTTTAAGATTATGAATGCAGTTTTTATGTTACTGTTTTTAAGGTTTTTAGGGACTGTTTTAAGAGGATTTGGGCTGCTGTTTTTAAGGTGATTCAGGGGCTGTTTAGGCGTTGTTTTAGGGGGCTGGTTTTGAGTGTTGTAAGGGCTGTATGGGGGGATGTGTTCTCGGTGAAGGGATGAGTGTTTTGATTCGGTTAAGGAAGGTTATTGCTTGTGGTGGTCTCGACTTTGAAGGATTTTGGTGTTCTGGATTCGGCTAAGGGTGAGTTTTGTTTGTTTTAGATTCGGCTATGGTGGGATTGGTGCTTTGGATTCGGCTATGGAGGATTGTTGTTTGTAGTGGATTCGGTTATGGAGAGATGGTTAGGGCTCTTTTTTCTCTTTTTGTGTATATGTGAAGTGTCTTGGGTGTGTATTTTCTAGAGTTGGGCGTGAATTATAGAGAATGGAGAGTGGTGTGGCTAGGCTAATGCATGGTTTATATAGAAGAGAGTTAGGGTTTGCCCTTGTCTCACAAGGAAGAGATCTAGTTCCCAAATTAGGAGTCCTAAGATGGTATACACAAGATTGAGGGGGGACAAAATATTTTAAATTAGGAAGTCAACTATTTTAAATTGGTAGATGTCTTATTAGATTAGGAAGTCAAATATTTGATTGGTTTTAATTGGTTAAGATTGATTTTAATTAGGCATATCTTCTTTTTAATTTTAGTTTAAGTTTGGTAAATGTTTTATTTAATTGGTAAATGGTTTAAATATTTTATTTAATGTTTAATATTTAAATTAATATTTATTTATTTAATTTGGGATGTGTTTTATGGGCTTTGGGGAGCTAAATGGGCTGGGGTGTGAGGCTAGCAGCAAAACCAGAATTACCGACACCGTTCGAACGCTTCCTCGAACGCGACACGAACGCCCGCAATCTGTTTTACGTTCGAACGAAGTAACGAACGCAGCACTAACGAAGACAGTGAGCTTGTTTATTCTGAATTTCCCCTTCCGATATCCGTTTCCCGCGGCTTCCGTGACTCAAAAGGTAGTGCCTCCAAATGAGACTCATCATCGGGTTTCACATGCAAAAATACAATGCCTACAGTCTCCCCCACTTTGATGGGGCTTGTGCAGTGTGTGACAGTGACAGTCCTATCAAAGTCTATGCAATGCATTTTTTACTTACTTGGCTAGCTAGCTGTCTCGAGCTGAGCTGATACTGCAGTGGACCTCGATCCTGAGACGCATCTCGAAACTGCTGATGATGTGGGCCTCGCCTGCAAAATGATGTGATGTGGAGCCTCGCTCCTCAGCCGATATGGTTTTCGCCCCCAAGCTGATATAATATGATGTGGAGCCTCGCTCCTCAGCCGGTATGGGCTTCGCCCCCAAGCTGATATGATGTGATGTGGAGCCTCGCTCCTCAGCCGATATGGGCTTCGCCCCCAAGCTGATATAATGTGATGTGGAGCCTCGCTCCTCGGCCGATATGGGCTTCGCCCCCAAGCTGATATAATGTGATGTGGAGCCTCGCTCCTCAGCCGATATGGGCTTCGCCCCCAATCTGATATAATGTGATGTGGAGCCTCGCTCCTCAGCCGATATGGGCTTCGCCCCCAAGCTGATATGATGTGAGGCTTACTGCTCGCTCTTTTCCGTCTTCAACACATGTTTACAAAAAACAGAACAAACACAAAAATATGCAATATAGGTTACGTGTATGCATGTATGCAGGAGTTTTCTTATTCCGTTGGGTTAGGTCTTCCACTGGTGACCAAGTCTTCTCAGGCAAAGTACAACTTCAACCTGTCAATTGATTGGTTCTGTGAATTCATTTCCCTCGAGGTCTGACAACTTCACTGCTCCATTTCCCATGACTTTCTGAACGATGTAAGGTCCTTCCCAGTTCAGCTTGAATTTCCCTCTCGGATCTGTCGTCAACTGCCTAAGTACCAAATCACCCTTTCTGATCTTTGTGGGACGTACTTTCTTGTTGAAGGCCCGGGCCAGTCTCTTCTGATACAATTGCATGTGATGTAAGGCTCTTATCCTTTTCTCGTCCAGAAGTACTAACTGATCAAATCTCTGTGCGGCCCATTCTGACTCAGGTAACTCTGTCTCTGCTAATACCCTCATAGACTGTATTTCCATTTCACCGGCAGTACCGCCTCCATCCCGTACACTAAAGAGTAAGGTGTTGCACCCGTTGCTGTTCTGACTGACGTTCTGTACCCCCACAAGGCATACGGTAGTCTCTCAGCCCAATCCCTGCAGTTCTCTGTCATCTTAGCCAGAATTGTCTTTACAGTCTTGTTGGCTGCCTCAACTTCCCCATTCGCTTGTGGCCTGTAAGGTGATGACTTATGATGGCCTATCCCGTACCTTTGCAGCATTGCCTTTGTCTCTCATTGAAACTGTACCCCATTGTCCGTGACCACGTGGTGCGGCATACCATACCGACAAATGAGGTTCCGTGCTATGAACTTGGCCATCTGTTTTGCTGTAACGTTCCGGAACGACTCAGCTTCTACCCATTTTGAGAAGTAATCCACTGCTACTACTATGAAGCGATGCCTATTAGATGCATTCGGTCGAATTTCCCCGATCATGTCAATCCCCCATGCTGAGAACGGCCATGGCTCTGATAGCCCGTGCAACTCCTGTATGTGGCAGATGACTCAGATTGCCATGTATCTGACAGTCGTGACAGTGCTTTACCATCCTTGCGCAGTCTGTCTCCATAGTCGACCAATAAAACCCCTGTCTCACTATCTTGCGGGACAAGTTCAACCCATTCATGTGCGGACCACATACCCCGGCATGTACCTCTTCCATCACTTTCTGAGCTTCTTCTTTTCTCAAACATTTCAACTGAATGCCGTTTGCTTGCCTTTTGTATAGTTCCCCTTTTAAGATTACATACTGGGAAGCCAACTTCTGAATAGCTATTCTGTCTTTTCTGCCTGCCCCTTCCGGGAGTTCACCATATTCCAGATACCTCTGGATGTCATAATACCAAGGTTTACCATCGTCGACCTCAACTCCCAGAATTCTTTCTATCTCATAAACAGGTTTGCTCGTTGTTGTCAGTATCAACGGTCTCATCACTAACTTTTCTGGATTTTCCCAAGTTGCTGCAAGTGTAGCCAATGCATCTGCCATCTGATTCTCTTCTCTCGGTAAGTGCTGAAACTTACACTCGGGGATAACCTGTGCCAACTTTCTGAGGTGAAAAAGGTAAGGTTTCAACCGTTCTTCTTTCAATTCCCATTCTCCTCGCATCTGCTGGACTACCAACATAGAATCTCCGTAGACTTCCACACTCCCGGCCTTCAAGGCTATCAATGCTGTCAAACCAAAAGCACATGCTTCATACTCGGCCATGTTATTAGTCACTCTGAATGTCAACCTCTTGGCTAAAGGCAAAGTCTCCCCTTCGGGGGTCACTATCACGATTCCAATTCCAGCTCCCTTGTAATTCACACTGCTCCGTCGAAATACATCTTCCATCTCTGAACTGTTATTGCTTGGATCTCTTCATCTGGAAATTCAAACTTATACTGATCCCCCTCAACAGGTTGCATTGCCAGAAACTCCGCTACTGCTCGCCCTTTGATCACTTGGAGGTGAGATATTCAATGTCAAACTCTGTCAGCAATACCAACCATCTGCCCAACTTTCCCACTAGTGAAGGCACCGAATGAAGATACTTCAGAGGATTCTCCTTTGCACTACCTGGATCTTGTATGACTGGAAGTAATGCCGCAATTTTCTGGAAGCCCATACCACTGCAAGACAGATCTTCTCAACTTCTTGATACCGAGCCACATACGGGAGCATCTTCTTACTCAGATAATAAACTGCATGTTCTACTACCCTGTCTCATCTGCCTGTACCATCATTGCCCCCAGTGCTTCTGATTCTATAGCCAAATACAATATCAAAGGTCTTCCCGGCCTCGGAGGTTTCAATACAGGAGGCTTTACCAAGTACTCTCTGATCTTGTCGAAGGCTGTCTGACACCGTTCATTCCATCTCACTGGCTGATCTTTCTCAACAGTTTGAAGATAGGCTCACATACTGATGTCAACTTGGCGATGAACCGACTGATGTACTGAATCTTTCCCAAGAATGCTCTGACTTCTTTTTCTGTCTTTGGTGCAGGCATTTCTGTGATTGCCTTGATCTTCTCGGAGTCTACCTCTATTCCGTCCATTCCCACTCTATGACCAAGCAATTTCCCTGATGTCACCCCAAACACACATTTCTTGGGATTTAGCCGCAGGTTATATCTGTCAACTCTCTGAAGGAACCTTTCCAGTGCTTCAATATGCCCAACTCTTGTCTCTGATTTCACCATCATGTCATCCACATACACCTCAATCTCTTTGTGCATTAAGTCGTGGAAAAGTGTGGTGGCCATCCGCTGATAGGTAGCCCCCGCATTCTTAAGCCCAAACGGCATAACCTTGTAACAATAAGTACCCCAGTCTTGTGTTTATCTTCCTCAGCCATGAGAACCTGATTGTAACCTGAAAATCCATCTGCAAATGAATACATAGCAGATAAAGCCGCACTATCAACCAGAACATCTATATGCGCAGAGGAAAATCATCTTCTTTCGGACAAGCCTTGTTGAGATCTCTGTAGTCTACACACATTCTGACATTCCCATCTTTCTTTGGTACCGGCACTATATTAGCCAACCACTCTGGATATTTTACTACTTCCAGGAACCCCACATCTATCTGTTCTTAACTTCCTCTCTGACTTTCTCAGCCCATTCTGGTCTCATCCGTCAGAGTTTCTGTTTTATTGGCCTCATATTCGGATAAGTTGGTATCGTGTGTTGGGCAATGTTTCTGTCTACCCCAGGCATGTCCTCATAGGACCAAGCAAACACTTTGGCATATCTGACCAACACTTCTTCTAGTTTCTCCCTCTCTTCGGAGGTTACTTCATTCACTTGAAATCAGAATTTCCTTGGGGTTCTCAAGTGTACCCAAGTTAAATGCAGTAGTTCTGGCCGAACTGATATCAAATATGCTTGATTCGTGCAGAGCAAATGGAAATGACTCAGGCAAGTAAGCAAAAGAAATGTCTTTATTATTGGATAAGCGGAAGTACATTCAAACAAATCAGGAAGATAAATGTCTTCATCATCTATAGACACTTCTTCATCTGCAATCAGATCTTCCTCAGGCTTTTCGTCCTCTCCCAGAGTCAGGCTTTCCAACTTCATCAATTCTTCTTCCCAATTCTCTGCTTCCACAGCTTCTTTAACCAGCGGTTTCTCCCAACCAACAAATCCTGGAAGATCTCAAATCAGGGTACCACAATTCCATTAACTTCCACAGGTTCAGGCTCCCCTTGATATCCTGAAGCTTTCACAAAACATTCCATCATTTAAAGGCCCCTTTTCTTGACCTTTGGCTTTTCTTCATCAGACTTATACCCCCAAACCTTTCCGAGTGGTCTGTCATTCAAATTTCATTTTCTCCATAATCCTAGCCACCCTAGGATCCACCCATTCCTCAAAAGTAGCTGACACCTGAAACCTTGTGAAAGGTTGTATCTCCAAGGCAGCCACGGACATTATCTACCTCAGCCCGGATAGTAACAACTTCTCCCTCATACAGGAACTTGATCATCTGATGCAAGTGGAAGGCACGCCCCTAAGTTTTGTGAAACCAAGATTCCCAACAATAAGGCAAAAGTGGCTGGGATGTCCAGCACTGTGAACTCAACCTCATCTTCAATCGGTCATACCTTGACCATAGCCACAAAGGTACCCCAACTCTCCCCTTTACTGTCATCATAAGCTTTAATAGTCATACTGGAGGGGTCCAAGTCTGTTGCTTTCATACCCAATTTTTCTAGAATTTTCAGCGGGCACACATTGATGGACGAACCGTCATCCACCATTACACATGAAGTTTTCTTGCCCCTCACTTCGGCCCTGATAAATAAAGGCCTATTATGATTCCTCCCCTCTGCTGGAAGTTCATCCTCAGAAAAAGATATCTGCAAAGCTTCTTTCTGAACTGACCCAACAAACATTGCAGGGTTGGCGTCTTCTGGTACCACAATTTTGCTCAAGGCCTCAACCATGCCTGTCTATGCTCTCGGGATGCACATAACAGTTCCCAGATACTCACTTGTGCTCTAGTCTTCCTCAATTGCCTCAGCACTATATCCCCCTCAGTATTTTCTGCAGTCTCAACAATTCTCTACCATCTGTCAAAACTCTCTTACCCTTCTCCGCCATATCATTGTAAAGCGACCGCTACGCGTCATTCCCCTTACTTCTTCCTCATCACTGCTAGAGAAATCAAGCCAATTTTTCCCCTGCTCTGCCTCATCTTCACTAGTACTATCCCAGATTCCAAGGCAAAAGGCTTGAGGGTGGAAGGATTTTAGGACAAGGTCTTCTGGGAGGCCAGAATTGATCATGTAGATTGGTGGGGGTACTGCTCGGTAATTGGGTAAGGGGTTTCTGTTTGTGTCTGTTGTTCGGTTTCGGGGTTAGGTATCTTTTTGGAGTCAATGAGGTCTTGGATCTCGTGGCGCAGTCGGGCACAGTTGTCAGTGTCATGGCCCTTCTGCTGATGGAAATAACAGTAAAGGTTGAGATTGAAATGTGGCGGTGGTGGGTTTGGGATAGGTTTGGCTTCCAAAGGCTTTAAAAGCCCTTGCCTCTTCAATTTCTCTAGCACTTTTGACAGGGGCCTTCCCAAGTTAGAAAACTGCCGGTTCCGGATAGCGGCAATCTCAGCGGAAACGGGCTTTGCTTTCGATGTTCCCCCAATGGGCCTCCTGTTCAGACCATAGAATTTTCTATTCTCGGCCTCTTCTTCCGCAATGTCCATGACAGTTTCCCTCAACTGCCGAAAATCAGTAATCATGGAGGTCATCCTCCTCAGCTTCCCATAGATGGAGGGCTTGGTGCCCTTGATGATCATTTTAATCTGGTCCTTCTCTGAGGGCCTAGTCTGCATTTTCAACAACTGACCCCTCCATCGGTCCACGTACTCCTTAAAACTCTCCTCCGATTTCTGCTTAACATTCTCCAGATCGCGGAGTGACAGATCGATCTCTAGGTCAGTGACATACTGCTTCAGGAAAGCATCAGCTGACTCCCTCCAATCTTCCTTCACTTTCTTCTCTAAACTGTGGTACCACACCACAGGAGCTCCTTCAAGCGACATCCCGAACATTTTCTGCACTTGGCGCTGAGATAAGCCAACTGAACTCATGACTGATACAAACTGTCGGAGATGCACCCTTGGATCCCCATTCCCGTTAAAATTAGCCATATCAAGCATCTTGAACTGTGCCGGCAACCGTTCCTCGAAAGTCAGTGTGTCATAATCCAGCAGATCCTCATTCTTACCCCTC